>BPLR01021045.1:0-16237 GCA_021605095.1 Caerostris extrusa
GTTACTGCACAAATTGCTGTAGTGTGGATGAAAAGTTTGAGGCAAACATTTCCAGCCTGACTGAGCTTAAAAAAACTATGCTCATATATCAACGCCATCAAGTCTCCTTCTAAAAAGCAGTGAGAATATTAAACTATTAGAATTATTCTTTTACATATAAATCTCAGTTATTACTATTATTCTTTTTCATATTGCATCTCAAAAGTTTATTTTTTAATCGATTGAATGAAATTACTTCTCAAACTAAGAAACTATAAGCATAAAAAATATTATTCACTTTATTATCTGTAAAAAAGTTTTTTTAATAACAAATATTTTTGTGATTGCTAAATAAATTTTTGTTGGCAAATTGAAATGTCTTGAACTATATACCAAAGTATTTGAATATGAGATTGTTGTAATCTAGTCATCTGCATTTTATAGTATTAATGTAGTTCTGCTGTAAACTATAGAACATTTTAAATTTTTTTAAATAAAAACATTTTATTATTTGAGTTTTAATGTTATTTTATTATATATATGTTATCCAATGTCCGATTTGAAATATAAAAACCTGAGTGAAAGGATTATGATTCTGGATACATTGGAACTGAACTTATAAGTAACAACATTCAATATATATGTCTTTTGTCTTGCACAAAACATCCATGCAGCCCAATTCCTATTTCAGAATCTTGTCTGACTGAATTCTGAAACAGAAATACATTACAAGTTTGTATTGTTTATACCAATCATTTATAGTTTTTAAAAACTTTAATTAAATATAAAATTAAGTTTTAACTCAGTCCTGTTAGCCTCATACACAAAATTGTTTTTTTTTTTTTTTTTTTTTGAAAAATTTTAGAATTCAAGTAACAAAGTAGCTATTTGCATAAAATATTCATAATCCTCTTAACACACATTAAGAGGAAATTATTTTTTCAAATTAATATGCCATGATATTGAAATAAACCGAAAAGGAAATGTAACATGATATTACAACACAAGCAGATCGATTTTCAACATTTACTCAGAAAACATTCAAAATTTTTATTTAAATTTTGTAATTATTTTTCCACATAATTTTATTAAATGCAAATTGAGATGTCAAATTACTGATTTGAAATTGTTTCTTAAAAATTTGGTATACAGAAACTTTATGAAATATAAGCTCATTGTTTTTAATTAGTGTTTGTGGTTAATTTTTCTAAGAAAAATTTGTACAAACAATTTTACATAATTGCTATGAAAAACAAGTTTGAAATGAAAAACCAAAGTTTGTCAACTACTGCAACCATCAATAATCACAACATCACTGAAAGAAACATTTTTTTTTATATGAATTATTTTTTAATGAAAATTCTTACATATGCAGTTTATCCTTAATAGAATCACACAGTTTGTAGGATAAAAACTTGAGGTTAATATGCATATTTTAAAATATTTCATTTATAGATCTCGCTTTTACTAGCATCTCTTTCTTGTGCAAATGAATATTTCAAAATGGGCACTTGGTGTAGCAGAAAAATGAACAAACCGTTGTTAAGCATAAAATTTAAATATCCATAAGAGAATGTTCAAGCAAAAAATGCAAAGCAGACAGTTAAGGTTGGCAAAAAAAATTACAGGAAGCATTGAAAAAAAAAAAAAAAAAAAAATCCTTCATTGAATTCCACAAGACAAGATATTTGTTGATACAACAAGTATTTTAAATGTTTTATGGTATTTTCTTATTGATAGTATTGATCATAACAGATTGTATAAATCACAAGAGAATTATTCAAATTTATTTTATTTACAATATTTACATAACAGTGGTAAAAACATTTTTTAAAAAAGAGGACATTTATCAAATTGCACATTCATTTTATGTACACAATTTATCTTTAAAATATTTAACAATAAGTATTAGAATTCGGTTAATTTGGCAAATATTCAATATTGAAATAGGAACATTGTATATAATAAAAATAAAGCGACTTTTCCTGTCACTTTCTACATACAAAAGGGTATACTACAAGATTTATTAAAGGCACATTATACACAGAAGAATAACAAAGTATAGCTTTTCTTAAATATTAACAAACAATTCACATTATAAAGCTGTTTCCTGTGTACATTTCATATGAAATAACAGTAAGCATGAGTATTAAAATTTTTCACCACCATTATATTAAAACCAGCTTGGTGTAAATATTGTAAAATTTCCCCTAAAAGCAGCATGTTTGTTCATAAAATTTAATATGAAACAACCGATTTAATAGGAACAATCTTGTATTTTAATCTTTCAATAGTATTAACATGTAACTATAATAGTATGGTATATATTTAACAATAGAAAATTTTTTATAAATGTATAAAATTGCTAATTTCTAACATTTCATACATATTATTTTATTTTCCTGTCTATAATCCACAGATTATGCATTAAAAAAAAAAAATTTTTTTTTTTAGTCCACAGATTTTACGAGAAAATACGAAACTAAAGAATGAAAATGAAAAGCACATCATACACCATCAATTTTTTTTTCTACTACCTCCAAAAAAAAAAAAAGTATGATGAAATCAATTAAAAGTGTGCAAAATACCTAGTTCATGACAGATTGTTGATGATTGTTTTTCACGCCAAACCAAACGTTGCCAGTGATCTTTATTTTCTATGCCAGCTAAAGGCGAACTAAATCATGTAATGTGATATTTCTGCATAAAGTAAAAACTATAATGATTATAAATAATGAGACCTTTAAAAAGTGTGTTCAATTTACAATAGGTTAATTATAAATTATAAATGGGAAATTTTCCAATAACTTTTTATATCATTGAAATATATTTTTGCATTCTATGACAAAATATGCTTGCATAAATGAATTTTTTTTTTTTTTTTTTTTTTCGCGGGAATATATTTGCAAAATACTTTTACATTTATTACAATTTTTATATCTTTTTAACTTTGCATGTCATCATCATCATAAATGTTAAATGCAGATTATACACAGGAAATTTTAAAATATTTCTATGAACATTATCACAATTCATTATAAGGGCATTTATTTTCGAAGTGACACTTATTTCATCAATATATATATTTGCAGGTAAAAATTCAAAATAATACAACACATAATTAAGATTTAAAATAAGCTAAGCTTTCTATTCTATTACAAAAATTAATGCTAAAATAAGATATAAATCATAATATAAAATATTTTTCTAATTTTGAACTTATTAGAATATTTTATTAATATAGCACTTTTATTACTTATCACATGATATAAAAATTGCTTTATCAGTAAAATATTGTTTTTCAAATTATATTCACGATTTTTAGCGCCAGGTTCAGTAACTTAAATGAAAATCTTGTTGCATAATAGCATGCAAGAAAAAATATAATGAAATAAAATTTATCATTTCAATACAACAAATTGGTATTAAGTAAGCTTGCAATGAGTTACAGAATGCAACATCAGTCATTTTGATATTTTAAACAAGATTTACCAACCAATCTAAACTGCATAATTATTTTCCACTTCTTGCAAATTCGAAAATATTTTCACAATAAATTTAAATATTAAATTAAACTTCACAAATTTAAAAACTTAATTAAAAAATGTTTTGTAACATTTAAAGTGTGATGTTCTTTAAAATTTAGCCATGCATTTTTAATTGAATAATTGCATTAATAAATATAATTAAGATTAAAATATTGCTCTTTGAATATATCACAATTCAGTTATCGATGAAACTGAGAAAATGGCATCTGGAACCATGACAATTAAAACTTCCAATACTTGTCCTTTCTTTAATTATGAAAATCACTTGTGCCCCTTTAGCAAAGCACCACCTTTCAGTTTTTTTTTTAATGCATATATAGTAACAACGAGGTAGTAAAAATGTGATAATCAATAAGTCAATCCTATGGGAAATGATTATTTACGTATTGAGAAATACAATTGAATTTTTTTTTTTTGTCTTTATTATTGTTTTTTTCTTGTACTCTGAAAAATTAAGGTTTACCCTACAGTACTTTTTTTGGAGAAGGTAGCATGAAATAGCACTTATAATATTGGTATATTCATAACTTTAAAAAAAAAAAAAAAACATTAATGATTCAATATGCCAAGTTTAACAATTTTTAAACTTTCATCAAAAGTGTAAGAAATTGCAATTTACTATTATTAAAATACATTTTACAACAGAAATTTTTACTTTGCAAAGAAGAAAAAAAACGTTTTAAATAATCACATTCCCAAGTAATGAAATAATTATATCAGTAATCACATATTTTGCAATAACAGGAAGAAACTTTGTTCAGTGGCTCAAATGAAAATATTTTGTTTCTCCAATAAGTTTATTGATTTCAGACTGATAGTCATTGACATACATATTGGATGTTTGCGTCAGAGGGGATGGAGTATGTGGACTGTGAGGCCCAGTGCTGCTTGTAACTCTATTGCAACCAGGAGAAGGCTGCTGCTTACTTTGGATGGCTTGCTCCTCTACATATTGTAGAGTTCTCTTTAAAGCCTCACCTTTCAAGGAAGACTGACTAACGTTTTGGCACTGTATCTCTTTAGGGTCAACTCTTGCGCAGTTCTGCAAAGACAGTGGATTCACAGATGAGCTTTTCTCATCACCATTATTTAAACAGGAGCTGCAACAACAAGCTTGTACAGATCCGAGTTTACAATTGCTGCAATCCCTGCGTAAATTTTCTGATCCTTGTGCTTGACCAGCATGCATGTAATTATTTGGGTTTTGTGCATGCGCTGAGGGCAGAAGTACTGTGCCATTTGCTGATTTTTGATTTTGGGTTGGAGGAATTGTAGAATAATGAGGAGGCTGCACAGTTGACAGTTGCTGTCGAGTTTCGGTATTGGCAGGATACTGATTATTACAGGAGCATTGATTCATACATGGTCCAACCATCCCTTCTTTATGCATGATACACTGCTGATGTGATATTACACTAGCACTGCAGCTTAGCATGGTTGGAGTTGGACTGATAGCTTGATTTGGATAAGTCCCCACTGCACTGCTTTGATTAAGAGGTACTGCAAAATTAGATTCCTGAGGATATACAGTTGCACTGTGCCCATTGTTATATGAATAATTCTGATTTGAAATGCACGATGCATTTTGATTAGAATTGTAAGGCGTTTGTGGAATAACATAAGCAGAATTCTGAGTTCCATTATAGTTAAGATTTTGCATTGCATTATATGTTTCATTTTGAGAATTACTATAGGGATTCTGAGTAGGATATGGCTGATTTGTATTTGAATTGAATGCTTGATTTTGACCTGAAGGATAACATTGGCTATGATTTGAATTGTGTGTTGGATCTTGGCCTGGATTATAAGGTAAAGCTTGGTTAGAGTCATAAGCCTGGTTACTGCTGACATTATAAGAATGATTTGTATTCATCTTTTGATTTTGGATTGGAGGCACTGCAGGGTATTGAGAAAGAACCGATGATAGTTGTTGACCAGAATATTGTGAAGTTTCAGTATTTGCAGGATACTGATTACTGTAAGAATATGAATTTGCACATGGTGCAGTCACTCCTATCTTGTGCACGTTATTACATTGCTGATGTCTTTGTGCATGTTGCATATTGCCATGGCAATTCTGAAGAATTTGGTTAGAAGTTTGATTTAGATAAGGCACCACCCTACTATTATTGGATGACATTGCAGGGTTAGATATCTGAGAACTTGGAGTAAGATACTGTTGTTGAGGTACTTGATTTGAATTGCAACCTTGGTTAGGATTAGCAACTTGATTCCTATACGGTAGATTGTTATGATTAGGAGTAATTTCATGTTTAAGTCCTTGGGAACATGTGGAATTGTTCTCATTATTATGTGAATAATTTGCATTATACAAAGCATTTGAAGATGTGTTGCAAGAAGTCTGTACACTGTAATTAGCACTTTGGGCAGCGTTATAAGTACCACTTGGGGCAGCATTATTCTGTATAGTATTATGCATAGAACTTTGATAATTATATGAATTTTGGGTTGAATATGATGAGCTTGTGTTTGAATTTAAGACTTGGTTTTGATTTGGATTATAACACGGGCCTTGATTTGGCTTGTAAGGCTGATTTTGATTAGAATTATGGACATGATTCTGATATACTTGTCCTTGATTAAGACTATGAGGATGATTTTGGTTTGAACTAAATGGCAGATTCTGATTTGAACTAAATGGCTGATTCTGATTATTTACAGAACTGAAAGGTTGATTCTGGTTAGAATTGAAAGGTTGATTCTGGCTAGGATTAAAAGGCTGATTCTGGTTAGGATTAAAAGGCTGATTCTGGTTAGGATTGAAAGGTTGATTCTGGTTAGGATTGAAAGGTTGATTCTGATTAGGATTGAAAGGTTGATTCTGGTTAGGATTGAATGGAGTATTCCGATTAGGATTGAATGGGGTATTCTGGTTAGGATTTAATGGGGTATTTTGGTTAGAATTTAATGGGGTATTTTGGTTAGAATTTAATGGGGTATTCTGGCTAGCATTGAATGGAATATTCTGGTTAGTATTGAATGGGATATTGTGGTTACCATTGAATGGAATATTCTGGTTAGAAATATGTGGCTGATTCTGGTTAGAAATAAATGGTTGGTTTCGATTAACATTATAAGGATGGCTTTGAACAGCATTGTATGAAGTATTTGATTGACAAGATGATGTGTTCTGACAAATTTCAGCAAGTTTCTGATTATTTGAACAATTATTAGCTTCCCAAGATGGATGATCAGGCTTTTGACAACATGGACTACACGCTGGCCAATTTTGTGATGGGCTGGCTTTATTTTGTGATGAATTTGTGTGGTTCTGTGAAACATGATTAATGCAGGGTTCCTTCTGTTGATTCACACGTTGATTATTTACAGGCTTTTTAGAAATTGGTGCAACATACTGACTAACACTTGTTACATCACTGATAACTGAATCTGGTCTTTGACCTAGTTCTGCTACTTCATTTAAGTAATTAACCATTTCATCAGGCAATACCAAGTTCTTATTTTGCTCAATTGGCTTACCCTCTTCCAATTCTTCTAAAGCTACATTATGATTTGGATGCTGCTGCGATTTGATATCTTTTGTTGGTGATAATGAACCTAGAGGGCTTATAATGCCTCTCAAAGCTGCTTGAATACAGTTTTGTTGTTGAGCAATAGGCTGTACGTTTTCAGGGCTTACAACACCATGCTGAGGATAAACAACCAAATTTCCTGTTGCAGACAAACACTGAGAAGCTGCCATGCTCAATGATTTAAAGTGAGCATTGCGCAAATAAGAGACAAAATTATTATGGTTTGAGGTTTTTGATTTTGTCGATTCTGTTGGCTTAGTTAGTTGTTTTTGTTTGGAGTCTGCTTCTGGTAATCCCTCCGGCTCGGTCAACTCTTCAGGTTGCCCGGCATCTTCAGGTTCTCCTGCCCCTTCTGGTTCTCTCGCTTCTTCTAGATCTAATGATTCACTGGAACGCGTCTTGAGCTACCTAGAGATATAGGATCAAATGATGATGAAGCAGTAATTGGTTTACTTATGGCACCTTCTGTGCCATTCTTGCTACCAGTGGATGCATTAAGATGTTGCGAGCTAGCGGCTGAATTCATACTGCAGTAATAAGAACTAACTGTACTGCCCTCCAGACTGTTATGACTTCCAGCTTTAGGCAACTGTGTTCCTCCAGCTGTGCATGTTTGAGGTGTAAACCCTGCAATAGCATAAATTTATATTTTGTACAATATTATTAATTTAAGATAATTCTTTCCAATATCAAAAAGTTATGTGTTGAAAATAAGAATTTCTTCAACTAGAATTTCTATAAATTAAACTTAAGCTGCATTGCTTTCAGTAACATCAAAATGTAACTTCATTATTCATTTAACGTTTTATTTGTGCATTAATGACAAATTTACAATATTTCCTTTAATATTGGATTATGTTATTCTCCATGTAAAAGATTAATGTAAACATATAATAAAATAATTTGCCCTCAATTTTTTTATTTATAATACATATTGATGTGCAAAATGTCAATAATCTATGTTTAAATTATTCCTATATATATTTTGTAAGTTTTTTATACCTTCTTGAGTGTATAAGTTCATAACATATACACAGATATTTTTTTAAAAGAAAAATTGTGTGACAATTAAAAACATTTAACAATCTGTCATTTATTTATTTCACCAATGTAATAAAGGGCAGAAAGCTTGCCATCTTTATCCTTGTTTTACAGCAAACTACATATGAAAACCAAAATCTCATATCTTTGTTTGTATTAAGGCTATATAAAAAAAAAAAACCATTAATATATTTGATAAAGTTATCTTGGCAATATTAGATCAATAAATGATAAAGTATTGCCAAAAATATACCTTTTGAATTAGCTGTGTAGAAATGTATTATCTTAAGAAATAAATTGGAATTTAAATTTATAAGATAAATAAGCTACTTTAATTACTTAAGATATAAAATATATCACTATTTCTTATAATAAATGAATATTTGCATAACCCTTCAAAAAATCTTACTAATATATTATAGAAAATGCTAATTAAAAAAAAAAGTTGTTACATATCATAAAAAATATCAATTTTAATATTTATTTTTTATGAATCAGCAATAAATTTTACAATAGTTTTCATTTATACTTAAATAACTTAATCAAAAATCATAATGAAATAATGACAATTATACCTTATAAAATTATGAATAAACCATCAGTTAAATTCTTTAACTGATTTCTAAATCTATTATATATAATTCCCGTGTCACGATGTTTGTTCGCGATGAACTCGAAACTAACCATCCGATTTTAACTTTTTTTTTTTTTTTTTAAATGTGTGTTTTGTTCCAACTTGAGACATAGGATAGTTTTTATTCAGATTTTTTTTTTTTTTTTTTTGTATTTAAATGCAAAATCGGTTAAAATCTAGCATTGAGGAAGGCGCCAATCTTGCAACCCTGAATTTTCGCCAATTTCTTTAGGGTTGCAATACTGCAATTAGAGGAATTCGTAGCTTCATTTTTCGAACAATATAATGACTATTTTTAGATGGCGCCGTGTCTCGATGCCTGTACTACAAAACCATAAAATTCTCATGTTCTGAATATTATTGTTTTATGTTCTACTTTAAATTTTGTGAAAATTATATTGTATGAAATTTATATTATTTCTATGCGAAATAAATTAAATGTATGTAAGTATTACCTGATTTGATTATCAATATTTTTTTTTTATTTTCTAAGTTTGAATTTGAATTGGAATAAAATATATGGAATGAAAAGTTGTGAATCAAAACATTGAACTTTTCTATGCTTAAAGTTTGTCAACATGTGTTGTATTTGATTAAGAATTCTAAAATAAAATGTGATCTACAAGATAATATAATATAGACAATATAATTTTAAAGAAAGATGATGAATTTTAAGGATTTTTTGAAAAGTGTGAAAATGAAGTAAACTCTGCAATTATTTGATATAATGATAACATTGAAATTTTATAAAAGGTATTATAATAGTTGCAAGTTGAAAATCAAGGATATTTTATTTTAAAAACTTTTTTTTTATTTGAAAAACAAAGAATTTGAGTTATAAATTTGAGTGATTTGAATATTGTCGAAGAAAAATTGATAAATGGTACTTTTAAATTGGGAGTTATTTAAAAGAAAACAAATAAATAAGTGTTTATATTAATAAAGGAGAATTTAAAGCTTAATAACATTTTTATGTATGTACATTTGTTTTTATTTACATTTAAAAGTTGGTTTTAATTATTTCTTATTTGAATTTTTATGCATTTTGTATTCATTCAAAACACCATAATACTAATATTTCTGTTCTAAATGCTTTGAAACTTAATGTAAAAGTTTTCTTTAAATGTATGAAAGGAATAGCACATGGAAATTAACCTAAATTCATAAATTATTTTTATTTCAGTTTTTAAACTAAGAATTTTTGTAAATTTGTAAAAAAAAGTTTGTGTCGACAAACTTTAAGCATACAAAAAAGTATAAATAATTAAGATATAAATTTGAAAACAGTATATTACCTACATAAGGATATTTCCAGCATAAAAATACTTGCAAAGGAAAAACTATTCATGTTTTATTTATTTTTGAATTATCAAGTTTTGCAACAATATCACATTTTTGCAATGTTTATCCATATTTTAAAGAATAAATTGTACAAAAAATAGTTAAAGTTGATATTTTTATGTGAAATTCAATGGTTTTGAATATATTTAATCAAAACACTTGCAAAAAGGCTAAATATTTTAAATCCAGGTCATTTTATATTAAAAAGCCTTTGCAAATAGGAGGAAGTAGTAAAAAAAAAAAAATTTTGTCGAGCAAATTTTAACTTTTTCAAAACAAAGCTCAGAAAATATTTACAGCTTTATTTGTCAGATGGTGGACGAACGGCGCATTCAGCATTGAAGCTGCCATTAGACATTCACAGTAAACCAAACACAATGTGTAATATTAAAAAAAAAAAGCGGAATGGCTGCAGTGTTGCAAAAAGTTCAATTATTGTCTGGGATGAGTGTACTACGAGTCATAAACATTCTCTTGAGGCACTTCACAGAACTATGCAAGATTTAAACGGCAATAATAGACTCTTCGGTGGTGCTGTTTTACTACTATCTGGTGATTTCCGGCAGACATTACCTGTCATTCCTTGCTCTACATTTGCTGATGACATTAACGCATGTTTGAAACAATCATTTTTATGGAAAAACGTTGAAACACTTCGATTGACCATAAACATGCGAGTACAATTACATAATGATCCATTGGAACAAGTATTTTCAAATCAATTATTGGATATTGGAAACGGTACAATCAGACTACATCAAAATACGCAATGCATCGAATTGCCAGATAATTTCTGCTCTGTTGTTCATTCAAAAATTAACTAATTGAGAGTGTATTTCCGGATATTATTAATAATCACTTAGACCATAATTGGCTCAGTAATCATGCAATTTTGGCAGCAAAAAATGTTGATGTTGATGAAATTAACTGTCAAATACAAAATTTATTGCCAGGCAATCTGATGACTTTTAAGTCAATCGACACCATTGCTGATGAAAAACAGATCGTCAATTTTCCTATTGAATTTTTAATTATCTGGATATGTCAGGAATGCCGCCACACAATCTTCGTCTGAAAATTGGTTCACTGGTCATTCTATTGCGTAACTTAAATCCACCAAAATTATGCAACGGTACACGATTAGTCATCAGAAAAATTACCGGAAACGTACTTGAAGCAACGATATTGACTGGAAAGTTTAAAGGCGAAGTCATCCTGTTACCTCGAATTCCTATGATACCATCAGAATCTACAATACCTTTCAAAAGGCTACAATTTCTGATACGTTTGGCTTTTGCGATGACAATAAATAAGTCGCAAGGGCAGACAACGGCTATTTGTGGCTTGATTTGGAGAATCCCTGTTTCTCCCATGGACAGCTGTATGTTGCATGCTCACATGTTGGAAAACCATCGAATTTATTTATTTTGACGAAAGACAGACTAACAAGAAATATTGTTCATCGCTTAGTTCTTAGTTAAATGAAAGTAAAGATTATTAAAAATTAAATTACGTAAAATAATTATAAAACAGCGTTAAAAATCAACATTATCTGCCTCATTCATTAAATTAATAAAAATTAAACATTTTCTATTCGTTGAAACTTAATTTCATCTTTTCATCATTCTTTACCAATCACTTCCTTAATACCAATTATAGTATCTAATAATTGAATGAAATACAAGAAAGCCACAACAACGCGTGGTCGGGTCTTCTAGTGTACATATAAATATAACAAGATAATTTTGAAATTTATGTATTATAAAATTAATAAAAAAAAAACTTAATAGTATGAATTAAATTACCTTGATTTTGGGCATTTCTTTGAACATTTGTACTTTCTGTAACATTTCCATGATGTTGCATAGATAAAGAACTTGTATCAGATATAAAACCTCCCATAGGTCTCCTGTTTCTATTGGCTGAAATTAAAAATATATATAAGTATGCTTACACATAGATTTAAAGGAATTGTTAGTTGAGGAAATAAATATATTCTGCTTAAAAAAATACCAAGATAATTTAAAAAAATATATATTTCTTATTTCTCCTAAGGCAAACAAAATGCTTTGTTTATGAATTATTCTAGAAAATTTGTATGCTAAATACAAATAAAACTCCACTTCTAATCATTAAAAAAATTTGCAACTCAAGTTAAAATTTTATGTCACAGCTTCTACACTTTATATTAATACAATACAACTAAATGCAATAAAAGTAATACTTTTGAGGAAAGCAGTAGATTAACAAATTTCCAGACATGTAAAACAAATGCAAATCAATCACATAAGGAATTATTTTGTTATCAAGATTCTGTTCTTGATTATTTTTTTATAATTCAACCATATCATACTTTTTCAATTTTTCCTAAGCAAATACTTTTATATAAAAAACTTGTTTCTTTTAAAAATTTATAGCCTATTAACAGGGTTATTTAAACCGCATAAAAATCCCTTGCATAATGTATTTCTCAAAAAAAAAAAAAAAAATCATACCTTAATATATAATACATAGTTAACAAAAAAAAAATTACAATAGCAATAAAAAAACACACACCATAGAATAATTCAAACAAAAAAATAAAAACAAGAGCTTTTTAGTAACGAATAAATTTTCAACATTTCCTGAAATTTCTCTCTCCTTATATGCATACACACACTCATAGAGGGAGGCATAAAAGATTTTATTTTTTGCATCTTTTTTTTTTTTTTTAAAAATCTAACTAATATCTCATCCCTGAAAAACAACAAAAAATTTTTTTTGAGTATAAGAATAGATTAAAACAACAGAAAAAAAAATTTAAATACCTTTTCCAATTAATTTAGGAATCCAAGCTCTTGCAGATTTGATTCTAGCAGAAAATTGCCTTTTAAGCGGCTTCCTGTATTTGGTATGGCTTCTACTCGACTTTCTCCATCACCAAGAGCACATGCAGCTAGTGGTGCGAAGGTCTCATCTAAACTCTATTAAAATAGAATTACATTTTGCTATTTTAGAGTTTTTAAAACAATTTAAATTTTATTTATATTTGTGGAAGAACAGAATACAGTTGTGCTAATTTCCTAACCTCAAAAAATCTATAATATTCAATATGAAAACTGGATATGCTTAATTTAAAAAAATGAAAATAGCAAGGAAATGGGAAATTATGTTAAAATATTATTTAAAAATATCTTTTGCTTACACAGAAATATATGAATATTACAAAAATTAGGATTAAATTCTTTAAAAAAATTCAGCACTAAAAATCAATAACTAATTGTTGTATTTAGAAATTTATTAATAATGCAGCTAAATATTATGGCAGAATTATACATTATATGTATTTAAAACAAGGAATAGAAAATTAGAATAAGAATTACATAAGATTTCTCTTTCAGTTTCCAAAAAGTGGAAAAATTGACATTATATAGATGTCACTTTTTTTTTTTTTTTTAAGCATAACATTTAATTGTAACAATATATGTAGATTTCCGTATCAAACATCTAAAGCATTTAATGCTTCATTATTTCAAGATGGAAAAGGAAAGTTACCTTCCTGTTTCTGAATAATAAAATTGTATCCAACATGAAAAAAGACAGAAATTCTTCTGTTGCAAAACTATGATTATAATAGCTTGCAACTAGTGAGGGTATGCTTATAATAATCTTTTTTCATGCCTACACCTTTTCTCATTGACTTAAAGTAATGAAACTTGACTAGTTTAAACAGTTCATGGTATACTGCAAGCAACATAACCGTACATAACATTTAATTTCACTCATTCACTTTAGAAAGCTTCATTTTTTTTTTTTTTTTTTTTACAGCTCAGTGACTTGGGTTACTTTCTTTTCAAATTGCCTTGTGTACAAGGATGATAATATTAATAATATCTACTCTAATTCAAAATTTTCTTATATATATCCAGAAATAGACACATTACAAAATTATGTAAAAAAAAATTATAATAACTAGAAGAGATAGAATTGAAATGCATTATTAACTTATAATAACTTCAAAGTAAGATGCATGATTTGCTTGTAGTATTTCTACCAATACTCATAATAGTAATTCAAGCATTTTCATGCAAATAATCATCTGAGAAATTGTGGAATTCTGACACACTTTCCGCTATGCAGCACCATTAGATTTTTTTTATATGAAAATTGTGTCTAAGATTTAATCAAGAAATCAAGTATCATTTGGATACACTTCAATCAATGAATCTGCATTAAAATTTATTAACTTATTAAATTACATTAAGAGTAAAATATTTTTGCATCCTCTTCTAGCAATTTTAAATAATGTTATAATCTGTAGCGAAATTCTCCCTGAATTATAAAGAAAACCAATAAATTAATGTATTAAAAACAAGTACCTGATGAGTAAAATAATAGATATAGAATGTTTTATGTACCAAATGTAAATAATATATATATTACAAAGATACTTTTTTATAATGGAGGGGATCAGTATTATTTTACATTTGGTACATGAAACATTATATCTATTATCTATATCATTCTATTCTATATCGTAGTAGTAGTTTTTTTTTTTTTTTTTTTTAAATAAATATAAAAATTTAATTTATCCATTTATTTTGGCACTTTAACTTTTTTTCAATATTTAATTTCATTATCATGACAACATTTAAAAATGATTAGGTTAATTAATTCTTTTAAGTGGTACTACATTTTTTTTCAAGTTTTCAACCAAGTAATCTACAATTTCTATAGCATGAAATGCTGATTTGAACAAGCTTTTGATGTAAATCACCAATTACACTCATCCAATAATTTCCACAACATCCCAAACAGCATCCGTTTCAACATGCCTACTTGTGGTAGTTATGCTGTTGTCACTGATGGGCGGTCCACTATCATCGACAGATTCTTCCATGTGACCAGCAGGAGAATCCTACAATCAATTCCAAATTTATTATAGAATAATGAGCTTGTGTAGCGCCGTAGTAGCTTAATAATGCCCTCATAGCTATTTGAAAAGCAATGTGTTGTAATAAAAGTGTACTTACTTTTATAACCTCAACATAAGATGCAATATCAAAGAGCTGAGCTAAGTGCCTGGAGTGCAGCTGTTGAGGTGTTCTAGCTGGTAAATGATGCTGTCTCATGCACGGCGCCTGTTAGTCATAATCTGCCTGGGAATGAAAATTAAAATAAAACATCATTTTCTGAAGTACATTTTAAATATTATGTCTCAGGCTTGTTTTTTAATACGCAGCCTCACATTTCTGCAGTCTTATCTGTTTAATGTTTATAAGGTGCCTCCAAAATAGTTCCCAAATGAATGCATCAATCAGTGGCTACTCAAGTTTAGCTCGCAGGAAGGAAATGCCCCAGGTGCTTCTGTGAGCGGAACCAGTTATTTGAGTCGAAGTATATACTTGTCGGTGGAGGAAGAAATCCAAAGTGTCGCGCGGAAGAGCCTGAAGATAATGAAAAGTATTTTGGGAAATGTGGTCCCAAGGATGTTTGGCTATGCTAACAAGAGCCCGTAAATAGTGTCGGGCCTGCCTTGCCCTATTTCATTTGTCAAGAATGCTTCTGACTTGAGTAGATCACAGCTTTTCAGTGTGATACCCAGTCACAGTAATCGCCCTTGTCTATGGCCCAGCCTAACCCGAAACTTCAACCGTCTGCTCTCAGCTGAAAGCTTGCGCGAACGCTCCCGCCTTTTATACTTTTTCATGCTTGCTTCTATAACTGTAACGCAAATTTTACCCAGCTCTGAGCGTCATGTCATGAGGGTCACACAGCTTGTTCTTAAGAATAGTTATAGAATGTTTGATTAGCAGTTCTTGAACTGTACATATACCTTGTAGAGAAAACTCGCGGATCGCCAGCTAAACATGAAGTGGTTCATGCATGGTCGCTTCTTAAAATGCCCTCTGATGTGGACACGAGAAACCTGTGGAAGGGCGCCCAGCTGCTTAAGCTTCTGGAAAGGCATCAGATGCAGCTGAGATTTGCTGTATGTCATAAAACATGCAGCCCTTCAGCCACCACAGGACAAAAAGATGTGCTGAGAGAAAATATAGCCAGCCATGATAACAAATAATAGTGAGAAACCAAAGTGTTAGATATTGTCGCGCTCAAACAGCAATATCGTCAAGCTTGGCGGTCACTACAGGAAAAGCCCA
>BPLR01021046.1:0-130798 GCA_021605095.1 Caerostris extrusa
TAAAGCAATGTGGGAACCATATCACAAAAACATTAATTTATGTTTTTTTTCTTACATAGTAATACTTTAACGCCTTTTATATGCAAAATTTTTCAAAAATGTATGATCTCTTATGACTTGATAGAATTATTTTTTAACTTTGATTTTTAAAAAGCTTTAGTTAACAACCCAGCCTTTCATATATAAACCTGATTTATTTTTATTAAACTGGGATCACTTATTAATTTTTTTAATTTAAATTTTTAATTAATTTATTAAATTGGTATTTCAATTTTTAAAGAAGTATGGAATTTTAAACCCAACAAACTTTTGATTGATTATAATAATTTATTATTATTTTCTTATAATTAAGGATTGAATTCAACCATTTTATTCCGGTTACAGTTACTATAATAGCATGGTTATTAAATAAAATTTTTAAATAATTTTAAATGATACGCCGGACATTTTCCAATTTCTTCCTCAAAACCATTTTTTCCTCTTGACTGGTAGACCTGAATTTATCCCTGACCGTTTGGACATTCAAGAAACATCTCCTGGGTGTGCTAAGGGTATAGTGTATTTTTCCTTTATTTAGATTGATTTATTTTTCTTTTACCCTTTTAAAATGCCGGAAACTAAAGAATTATTGTTAAGATATATAAAAAGCTCCGTAATCATGGACAATCACTCCGTGACACAAATGAGAACAATATTTAAATAAAAATATTCCCAATGTAACAAATTCAGCCTGTGCAATAACCGGAACCTGAAAATTCTGTCTCGCTTCACAGAAGAGTGCCAGGGAAATTGAACAGGCAAACAGGGGAGCCAGCCATCTGATGATATTTCATCAAGGCTAAATAGGAGTGAATGGAATTAACCCATTCATTTGAAACATTACGTTTCAGAAACTCAGGCGAGGGCGAAGGGCTGCTTGATTAATGATATTTTGGTATGGGCGCTTTTGTGACTCTTGTGAATGGCTTTTACATGTAAAATTTGTTGCAATCCGAACAATCGCAAATCTTATATTTATTAAGTCAAAGCGGCGAATAATTTGAGTATCAGATACATGATGACGCATTTTCCAGCTTGAAAGCCAGGACACAAAATTAGAAAATAAAATATATGTGTAATTTGAAATTAAAATTTCTTTATTGCAAAACGAACCGATTTTGGACTTTGTATTGTATTTAATGGATGAGATTGTAGGACTTAAAAATGGATAGGTGAGAAAAGAATTTTTTTTTATTTAACTATGAAAAGGAAATAAAAAAGAAAATTTTATAAATTGTTATTTCAAAAGACGCTCATTCTGTGCAAAATAGTTTTTCTTATAATAATAATCATATTCGGTTAGATAAATTATTAATGTATTATTGTCTGACAACTGGGGGAAAATTTGTGCTAAAAACCTGCTGAAATTTTCAAGAATCAAATAATTTTTAGATACAGATTTTTTGATGGTCCGGAATAATAAAAGTATTTTTTTAATAAAGAAATGAAAGTTAATTTGATGGTTTGTAAAGAGTAAAAATTTACTTTTCTATATATATATTTGAAAGCTAGATATATGTATATCGTAAGGAGTTTAGCGGATAGTTTGTTTCATTAAATTATATATGGCAGTTACCAATAAATTGATTAATTATGAAAAACAGAACCATTTCGAATGGTGACCTCTGCTTAAAGCGGTAAGTCGCACTTGAAAACATCAAAGCGACAATGAACTCTCATTAGTGATATGCCTTGATTTTATCATAAAAACAATTTTTGCACTATAATTATATTTTAATGATGACATAACTCAATTATATTAAAATTTCAATCTTCACATTTAAAATTGTGATCACACCAATAGTTAAGCTATGAGTATGTGAACATTTACAGAAGTTTTATAAAATAACTCCATATAATAGAGCCCATGATTATTGTTTAATCATTTACCAGGTAAAAATACTAAATAAATGTCATCTGGCGGCAAAATCATCACTATAAGCTCACCCTCAAGATCTGACGTTGGTAAAACTTAACACCTAAGTATTTCGTGGAAGTTTCACTTTGTCATCAGTGGTTTCCGTCTGTTGGTGGTATTGCATATCATTTCCGTCTTTACCATTTAAATTTTTCACATTTAAAACCCTGAATTAATACAATCCAAAAAATAAGTTCTCAGTAATGAAGATATCATTTATTCAATCATTTCTGAAGACAATCCTCCACTTTATAAAAATTCCTTCGCCCATAAGCTAGTATAAACATACAGCTGAAAATATGACCCTATAAAATTATCTTTTAAATTAATAAAAATATATACAAAAAGGTTTAATTTACAAGTTGCATCTGTATAACCACTTTTTTTTTTTTTTTTATGGCTGTGACCTTTTGAAAACAAAAATGACAGACACTCAGATATTCATTTTTGTCCCCAAAGGGTAAATGCCGGGATAATCCATAACATTGTAAACTGAAATAAAATTTATTCCTTATTCAGTCTCAAAAAGTCTTTCAATGACCCTTCATCCTTCCAGTGAAAAATCTAATTAAACATTAATTTAAAGATTTAATTATAAAGCCACATTACTTAGTTTCCAGTCAACATAAAGAATTATTAGCCATTGGGTCAGATGATCACCTTTATGACAAATAATGCGATGTTAAATGAATTTGGATTTATTCATAGGTGATTTAAGAAAGCTGATTTAAAAATTAACTTAAATAAAAAAAAAGATAATTTGACCCAACGTAGTCTTCGTCACCCCCTGCGCATGCCCGTGCGGACGGCTGAACCCCAGCTGGCGTAACAGGTTTCATTTTCGTCGGCGTACGGCGTGGAATGCACCAAACAGAACGTTGCGTCAGCCGTCCGTAGTATAATATATACGCTAGGTAATTAAACAAGAAAAGCGAGTTTTTATTCGTTTTGCTGTGAGAATATGGAAAAGACTATGCAGCTGCTGCCAAGCATGATGAAAAATCTAAGAGTGGTTCCGGAGCCTTTGACATTGGGGAAGAGTAAAGAAGTTGAGCTCCTTTTTTCTGGTTTTGGAATTAGCTTTTACTAAAGTTTTCGAGCTGGGCAAATTTCGCGTGGAAGTTACTTCTGTCTCGTCTCTCGTATTCGGTGTCCCCTCTGGTAAGATTTTCTTGGGGGTACATGAGCACGGCTAATGGTAAAGCAATGAACTTATTGGAATTCATTTAAAATTTGAATTTCAAGTTCAGCTTAAGCAATATTTTCCTTCATGTTTATGTGATCTCTTTTCCTTAAAAGGAGATTATTATGATTGTCTGTAATGAATAATGAAAATTTAATATTTGTCTTTGTAGGAATTGCTTCTTGAATTTGCTGGGCCATATTTTCGATTTTAATTTTATTCAATTTTAATTTGAACCCTTTATTTACCTTATGTATATAACATCCACATTGTTCTGCGTAAAATGACATTAGTGTGTTGTTTTCAAAATTTTGGTGATTTTTTTTTTCCCTTGTTCCAATTTTTCTTTTTTCTTGTTTAATTTTAAATAAATTAATTTTAATGAAGAATTTATATAATTGATATGGAACTCCATCATTAAAATGAGTAAATTTATAGCGCAAAAATGAGCCATGATAAATCGGGCGTATTATCACTAATGAAGTTCATTGTCGCTTGATGTTTCAAGTGCATCTTAGTTAATCTCAAAAGCAAAAAGTCTTGTCATAAAAATATCTGTTTTTCATAATTTGTCCAATTTCATTGAGAATTGGTTTTCGGATGGATGATATTGTAAAACGAACTGTTATAAATTCTCACGATCATATATATAGATTTAAACTTTTCAAATATATATATACTGTTTTATACTTGAAAATATCACTAATACTTTTATTAAAATACTTATTATCTTAATCATCAAAAATCTGTATCTAAAAAATTATTGGATTGAAATTTCTAGCAGAAAATAAATTTTTCCCGATGGCTTTCTGCATTAATAATAATATTAATAATTTTATTCTTAAACTGATATGGATGATATTATTAAGAAAAACTTATTTTTGCTGCTGAATAAATCTTTAAAAATAACATTTATATAATTTTCTTTTATTTCAGCATAACAGTACCTGTTCTCAACTCATATTAGGATCCCAATAATATCCAATAAGCTTAATTTGTAAAAGAACTCCAAATAGTTCGTTTGCAATAAAGAAAATTTTTATTATTACACATATTTCACACTTATATCCCATGTTGTACTGAATTGTTTCGCCCATTTCCTCTCATAACTTCGACATGAATTATTTCGCCCGACCTGAATAAATATGTTGCACGGTTCGGAGATCAGCAAACAAATTTTACATTGTAAAAAGCCATTCTCCAGCTTCAAAAAAAAAGAGTCACAAAAATCCAAGGCAAAAATGGTATTACCAGCATTAACCTGCCCTCACATGGAGAATCAATAATGGACTTCAAATGCAAGGATAGGTTTAATACTTAATTTCATTTTGTAGTATATTAAATAAATAATGGTTAATTAAATTAATTTTGTTTGTATATTTCTTCTCACTCTCCAACAAAAACTTTTTCTTCAAAGCTTGTACTTAAGAATTTCTTTTAAGTCGTGCTAAGCCGCTGACTGGCATTTATTATTATTGAGTCTTTATTTAAAACGGGACATATTGTAATCACTAGCATCGGTATGAATTTTTTTAACCCTTATGAAGTAAATATAGATGTTTGTTCCAGCATTTAAAGCAGAAAAAGAAAATAATGTCTTGTAATAAAAGGATGAGGAAAACCAATGTTATTATAAGCAAATAGGAAGATGTTTCTAGACAACCGCCTGTGGATAATGGTTCATAGAATTAGAGTGCAAATTGTTTTGATAAAATTGGGAAATATCCATTGAAGCGTGATATTTTTAAAAATATATTTCAAAAAGTACTTAAAGTATTTATCAACCATGCTATTTATAAGAGTTAACTCAAACTGGATAAATGGATTAGAATTGGTAACTTATTACTTAAAAAGAAAATAATAATAAAAATTAATACACTCAACGTTTATGTTTGAGCTTCTAGTAAATCTTCTATATGTAAGCTAAAACAAAAAATATTAAATTTAATAAATTGGTGTAAAATTTTAAATTAAAAAAAGGTAATAAAAATTGATCCTATTTGAATAAAAATAATCCTGAATATAATGGGAAAACCCAAAGGATTATTCAACCTCAAGCTTAAAAAGAAATAACAAAAAGAAATAATTCAACTATGTATAAAAAGTACAAAAATATAAATAAAATGAAGAAAAGACAGAGCACAGTAAAGAAAAAATACATTTTTCATTCGTCAAAAAAGAAGTTGGAAAAGGTAAATTTAGAAGTAAATATACCACAAAAACTTAGATTTAATAGAAAACAAAATATACTAGAAATTTTTTTGCTATGCTGAATGTCGTTCTAGGAATAAAATATTTTAAACCAAAAAAATAATGATATACAAAAGATCACAGAATCATAATTTAAGCAACATAACCAACATTTTTTTTGCTGAAGACAGAAGTTTCTGCAAACAAGTCTTGGAGGTATTGATATTTGCTTTAGAGAAATACCATCCATTTCAGTTTGAAAACAGAGGGGGAAATAAACAAAGCAGATACATTTTTTCATTCGACGTATTTTCGTTTCATTTTTCCTCCCTTTTCTACAGGGTTAAGATGAAAACCTTTGACGTGTGAGAAGAAAATATTAAAATTCAAAAGACATTTTCGTTTTCTTTATTTAAATATGAACGAAACTAAGAAATGTTGAGAATAAAAAAAAAAACAATGTTTTGTAATTTATTCAAAATAACTGAAACAAAGCTTGAGTATTTCGAAGATTATCCAAACTTTAATTGTGATTCTAAAGAATTATTTTAAGAATGATGTACTTCCATGAAAGACTTCCATAAGTACTTGCATGATGTACTTACTTCTTTAAAAATGAAAGTTTTTGCAATAATTGTTTTTTAATTTAAGCTTTTATAGTCATTATTGTTCTGATTAGGATTAATTTATGTCTCAAGAATTTTTATAATAATATTATTTACTCTAAAGTTAGAAAAATATTTATCACAAGACAGTTAAAAATATTAGATTAACAAAATAATAATAATAACGAAACTAAAATAAATCAAGCCTATGTTTATTGATAAACAATACTATTAAGAGCATCAATGTTATTATAATTTTTTACGAAAAAATACGAAAGGATAACAGGCTAATATAAAAAAAAGAATAACAAAAAGAAATAATTCAACTATGTATAAAAAAAAAAAAAAAAAAGTACAAAAATATAAATAAAAATGAAGAAAAAGAGAGAGCACAATAAAGAAAAATACATTTTCCATTTGTCGAAAGAAGTTGCGAAAGGTAAATTTGGAAGTAAATATATCACAAAAACGTACATTTAATAGACAACAAAACATACTAGAAAATTCTTTGCTATGCTGAATGTCGTTCTAGGAATAAAATATTTTAAACCAAAAAAATAATGATATACAAAAGATCACAGAATCATAATTTAAGCAACATAACCAACATTTTTTTTTGCTGAAGACAGAAGTTTCTGCAAACAAGTCTTGGAGGTATTGATATTTGCTTTAGAGAAATACCATCCATTTTAGTTTGAAAAACAGAGGGGAAATAAACAAAGCAGATACATTTTTCATTCGACGTATTTTCGTTTCATTTTTCCTCCCTTTTCTACAGGGTTGGGATGGAAACCTTTTGACGCACGGGAAGAAAATATTAAAATTCAAAAAGACATTTTTGTTTCCTTTATTTAAATATAAAAAGAAAGAAATGAAGAAATGTTGAGAATAAAAACAAACAAACAATGTTTTCTAATTTATTCAAAATAACTGAAACGATGCTTGCGTATTTCGAAGATTATCTTAACTTTAATTGTGATTCTGAAGAATTATTTTAAGAACGATGTATTTCCATGAAATACTTCCATAAGTACTTCAAGATGCACTTACTTATTTAAATATAAAATTTTTTTTTTTTTTGCGAGATATGTCTTTTAATTTAAGATTTTTAAATTATTAGTGTTCTAATTAATTAAGGATTAATTTATATATCAAGAATATTTTTATAATAAATATATATATAAAATATATATGTTTTATATTTTTTACCTTAAAGTTAGAAAAAGATTTATCACAAGAAAGTTAAAAAATAGATTAACAGAAAATAATAATAACGAAACTCTAAAATAAATCCAGCTTATGTTTGTTAATTAGCAATATTATTAAGAGCATCAATGTTATTATAATTTTTTTTTATTAAATTTTTTTATAAAATAACCTTGTATTAATTTTAACGATAAAGAATATTAAGAATATTAATATTATATATTTTTAGATTAAAATTTACATTGACAAGAATAACTTGTTAAATTTATAATAAATAGAGAAAAAAAGGGCTTGAAATAGTTTAAAATGCATAGTTTTGTAAATGGATAGTGTAATTTCGCATTTCTCTCTCGATCGAATTATTTTGACAATAAAAGCATGATCCCCAAATTTTAATGCACAATCATCTGCAAAAAATATATATCTACTTGTTTTAAAATCTAACTTTTAACAATCTTAATTGAAATCCTACTTGTTTTAATTTAAGAATTAATTTATTTTGAGGTTCTAAAAATTCTTCCTGGTTGAATATTAAGCTCGTTATGAAAATTTTGGAGGACCCAATTATTAGTTAGCAATTAGCAGTAAAAAATATAAAGTCTTTTTTCATTTATATTTTTATTTTCTTGGTAAACACATGCATTGAATTGATTTTAATATAAAAATAATAGAAATATAATATAATTTTAATACAGAATTTTATTTCACTACTTTTTGACGTAACGCTAGTTTGTAGCGCTGATGCTAACAATAGTTTTAAATTTAATTTCACAGACGATTTAAATTACCATCAATCAATTGAAAATTAACCATGCAAATAAGTTTGTCAAATTTTCCTTGTCATCATATACAGAACATGGAGTCCTTTTTGTCTCCAAAGTGTTTTTTCCATTTCTGACTAATCTGTTATAACTTTTTATTTTGTTTCTGGCTTTATTGGAAATCAATCCATTACAATAAAGATGAAACACAAAAAGAAGGAAAAGCAGAACAAAGCAAACAAACAGCAAGACAGCAATTGACAATAAGTCTTTTCACATACCACAAAAAGTCAAAGGGGAGAGTGAGTAAATAAACAGGGTAGGCACTTTATTTTAGGCCATGAGACCCCCTGTCCTCCCAATACAATTGCAAGACTTGCCAACTTTTTGCCTAATCTTAATTTAGTAACTTCCGGAGTAATTTGAGAAACTCTTTACTTGAACTTCACTGAGAAGAAACAGAAATGTGATGTCCCATCTGTAGGCCACTACTCAACAATCTCTCAGAAGTAAATAGAGAATGGAGTGCTTTGAATATTGTGCTTGAAGTTAAAGAAACACTGAAAGACATCTCGAACTTCTAGACATCTTTCTTCTGTCTGACAACTTGAAAAGTACAAGTAGTCGATCTTCATCAGAGGCCTCTTCTGGGTTTAGCCGTCAGTGGAAATGTACTTGGGAAAAAATGTGGTCGTAAAAAGATGTAACGTCTTTTGCTTGATTTATTTAGTGTAAAAGAATATTGATAAAGCATCTTAGTTATATTGTACTGTAACATAGGGAATGGCCTGGTAGATAGCACATTAAGTTTTCGAACAGAAGGAACTAGGCTTAAAATTCGACAAGGTTTAGTTTGTCGCTCTATGGTAATTTTTGGCACACTTTGGGATAATTAGACCGGGATCTACAGTTTAACGTGCATTTCGAACCACAAACAAACATCCACGCCATGGTCAGGATTCAAACTTAAAAAGCCTGTGGTACCGAAAGCCACCGCGGTAGTCAATTAGCCATCAATCCGCAAAAAAATTAAATAATAGAATAATAAATGAATAAATTCTACATGAGACGACGAATCAAAAGTTTCCGTGTCAATGCCTTGGATGGGCATTACAAATTTGTATGAATGGGCATAAAAAAGAGGAGGGATGGTTGTAAATCTAGAAACTTCCATTTGGGATGTTTGTTTTGAATTGCGATGGTAAGATATGGAGCTCCTCGTGGTGCAATCTATGTAAGGCTGAATTTGCCTTTCCAATGGTGAATGTCCTCAGGCCAAAGAGCCTGGCATTTGAAAAAAAGGAATAGAATATTATTGTAAGTTTTGTTACCACCCCATTACTGTTGATCAAAATCGGATCTTTACTTATGCTCTTTCAAAATATTTTGCTGTATGAGATTCGTAGATTATTGACTATTATTCTAGCTCTGTGAGACACTTTGAAGACATATCCATTTAATGTCAAAGCATTTTAAGCATCTTTCAAAAACGGTAAAAAGTAATTGATTTCAAATAAATATTCTGAAGTTCTCATGAACATTATAAGGAAATATCTTGGAATCTTGAGAGAATATTGACTTTTGGACGAATAACGTTTCTTTAAATTTATTTTTTTAAATTATTTTTTTTTATTTTGCAAATTTTAATGTGAGCATCTAAATAGGAAAACATGGCAAATTTGTATAATATCAAAGCATATATATGTAAAATTATGTCTGAAAAAATTTTATTGATTTCCAAATCCTCCAGATATTTAAGAAGCATTTAAAAAAAAAAGGATTTTAAATCTCTTTAAATATCAAAGCACTTATGGTGCAAATAGGGAAAATATTGCAGGAAAATATGATGTGGCACGTTGCCACTGAGTCGGGAATTTTTAAAAATATATATGTACGTAACACAGTAGAAGAGAAAGTAATTTATACGAAGAAAAATAAAGTTCATCGTCATCAGATGCCATTTTAATGTAATCTGAATTAATAAATTCAGGCGACCTGATGACAAATTAGCTAGAACTCTGGCCTTCGGTACCACAGGATTCAAGCTCGAATCTTAGCGATAGCATGGATGTTTGTTAGTGGTTCGGAATGTCCGTTAAATTGTAGAAACCCGTCTAATTAGCCTAAAGAGTACAGTTGAGCGACAAATAAAATAAATTCATTTTCCAACGGGAAATAAATAAATCCCTAATTTTCAAAATTAAAACACGATGTTACTGATAACACTGAATTTCTAAAAATTGTTGTATAAATCTATTTTCAAAATTTGAATTACATTTAATTTTATGGACGTTTAGAATGGGATATTTAAATTTAATCCTTAAATGCTGCAAAGTAAGTTATTTGGAGTTCACTTTTTAGAAAATTAATTAAAGAAAATAATTTTGGGGTACAAAAATTTACATACATAATTTATTTAACATACAAATTTATTTTAACTGCAGAATTTTTAAAAATATTAAGACAATAATGAAATTGTTGAAATTTCAATGCTAATGGTTCATGTTATCGGTTCATTCTTATGTTACTGAGTAATTGTTTAAAAATTACAAGAAAAAGAACAATAATCTTAACATGAATTTTAAACAAGTCGAAGAACTATAACATATTTCCCACTTTTTCATTCTTGAGATAAGCTTACTATTTTGAAGAAGTATCCATTGCAAAAACTTTTTTTTATTGTAGAAACGCATTTTTCTCCACTACATTTCAACACAAAATCCGATTCTTCTTCTAAATCGGCTTACAAAGATTTCTCCATTGCGCATTCTTTTCCTGTTCGGATAATTCTTTAAATTGCCTTCGAGAACATTAAACGCTTTTTTTTTTTTTCGGGATCAGTCTGGGTTCCTTTTCTCTTTTCGTCAGTACGATTGATATTTGCGAAGTAAAATCCATTTTTTGATACTTATTTCGAATTCCATTTTACTGAATTGAGAGAGTGGAAAAAACTAGGATGCATTATAAATTTAAGCGGTTTCATGTTTTAGAGTTGAACGAATCTCGAATTCTTTAGTGTTTCTTTATTGTACGAAAGTGCTGTAAGAAAAGCTTCAATGCATTGAATGGAACTTTCAATTTATTATTTCATTTCAAAAATACATGATATAAAAAAAAAAAATAATTTGCTGTGATAAATTGCTTTTTTCTGCAACTGGAACTACTTTCTTGAATTTTAAATTTTTAATAGACTAAAATCCATAATAACATCCCATTTAAAAACATTTTTACATTTAAAATAATTAATCTTCGTTGTAAAAATGTATTGTGAATTCTAAGGTAAGTTTTAAGGAAATTTCTACTGAACTGAATCAAAAAAAGATTTGTGTATATAAATTTAAACACAGTAATAGTCTGGTGTCTTCTCTGACTTATAAAGGGCCTGACGGCCGAGTGGATAGTGATCTGGTGCTGGGAATCACAGGCTTCGTGTTCGACTCCCGGCGGTGCCATGGATGTTTGTAGTGGTTCGGAATCCACTTTAAACTGTAGGACCCGGTCTGTTTAGCCTAAAGTGTCCAGATGATCGTAGAGCGTCAAACCAATCTGTGACTTATATCGGTCAGATAGCCAATTGGCTAACGCTCTGGTCTTAGGTACCACCAGCTTCAGGTTCATAAAACCTGGCGGTGGCATGGCTGTTTGTTAGTGGTTCGGAATGCACGTTAAACTGTATGCCTCGGTCTAATTAGCCCAAAGTGTGAAAAGTTAACCGTAGAGCGACAAATCAAATAAATTCCTTTCCCAGCAGAGAATAAATAAATCTATAATTTTTAAATTTAAATCAAAATGTTACTGATAAGACTGAATTTCTTTTAAATATGGTAGTATAAATAAATTTTTACTATTTGAATTACATTTAATTTATTGCCGAGTAAAATGTGATATTTAAATTTAATCCATAAATGCTTTAAAATAAGTTATTTGGAGCTAATGTTTTAAAAATTTATTCAAGAAACTAATTTTAGAGATTGAAACAAACAATAATTTATTTTAACTGCAGAATATTTTTTATATATTAAGACAATAATGAAATTGTTGAAACTTTATTGTCAATGGTTCATTGTTTATATTACTGTGCAATTGTTTAAAAACTACAAGAAACAGAACAATAATCCTAACATGAATTTTAAACATGCCGAAGAACTATTATATATTTCCTTTTTTTATTCTTGAGATAAGCTTTCAATTTTGAAGAAGTATCCATTGCAGAAACTTTTTTATTGTAGAAACGCATTTTCTCCACTACATTTCAACACAAAATCCGATTCTTCTTTTAAATCGGCTTACAAAGATTTCTCTACTGCGTATTCTTTTCCTGTTCGGATAATTCTTTAAATTGCCTTCGAGAACAATAAACGCTTTTTTTTCGGAATAAGTCTCGGTTCCCTTTCTCCTTTCGTCAGTACAATTGATATTTGTGAAGTAAAATCCATTTTTTGATACCTATTTCGAATTCCATTTTACTGAATTGAGAGAGTGGAAAAAAACTGGGATGCATTATAAATTTAAGCGGTTTCATGTTTTAGAGTTGAACGAATCTCAAATTCTTTTGTGTTTCTTTATTGTATGAAAGTGTTGTAAGAAAGGCTTCAACGCGTAATAACTTTCAATTTATTAAGGCATTTCAAGAAGACATGATTTGAAAAAAAAAATAATTTGTTGTGATAAATTGCATTTTTTTTTCTGCAACTGGAACTACTTTCTTGATTTTAAATTAACAATAGATTAAAATTCCGATCGATTCGATTCCGGTTCAATTTAAAACATTAAAAAAATTTTTGCATAGTGTGGTCGTAGTTAAGATTCATAGTAAATAAGTACTTCAAATAGACTGCAAAAAAAAAATTATGAATAAAAAAATCCATTTTTCTGCTAGTAATAAATTTATGAAAATAAAAATTTAATAAAAGCTAATTTTCCTAAGTAATATTGAGTATTGGTTTTACATATATTTGTATGGAAATATGCCAGCAAAGAAATTCCATATTGATATTATGTTTTCCAGTTATTTATCATCCAATAGATGTTATAATCGAAATGTGTTGTTTTCACACTGATTGGTTTTTCGCTCTACGGTCATATTGTGCACACTTTAGGCTAATTAGTCCGGGACCTACAGTTTAACGTGGATTCCGAATCACTCGCAAACATCCATGCCACCGTCAGGATTTTCTAATCTGAAGCCTGTGGTTACAAAGACCAGGCTGAGGAATCATCTAGTTGAATTTGTAGGCTACTGGGATTGTTGTCATAATTTTTCCTTGTTGAGGTTTTCTTTTTGAAATAATGCTGGTTTGGATATATTTAAAAACATTTTTACATCTAAAAAAATAAATAATCTTCATCGTAACAATGTATTGTGAACCCTAAGGGGAATTTTAAAAGTTTTATTTAATGAAATTTCTGCTAAAAAGTGAATCAAAAGGACTTGTGTATATCAATTTAAACCCATGATAGATCTCCCCTTTCACAAGAGGGAAATGTGGGAATTGGTGTCTTCTCTGACTTGTTGAGGCCTGATAGCGCTCTGGCCTTTGGTACCACTTTTTTCTTCAGGTTCGAATTCTGGCGGTGATATGGATACTTGTGAGTGGTTCGGAATCCACGTTAAACTGTTGGTCCCGATCTAATTAGCCTAAAGTGTGCACAAAATGAATGTAGAGCGACAAACCAAACTAATTTGGACTTTTCTTGCATTTTTTTTCGTCCCTTGGTTCCTTCGCTACACCATTTGATGGAGAGGTGGAGGCTATTATATTGGTTTGGTTTGGTTTGATTTGTCGCTCTACGGTCATTTTGTGGCCACGAGGGTTAAATAGATTAGTTAAAAAGTTTACCTAAACAGATAGTTTAAAGTGGACTCCGAACCACTAACAAACATCCCTGCTACCGCCAGGATATTTGCATGGAAGATATTCTACCGCCAGGCATCTCAACAACTGATTTCTACGGGCGAGAGCCTGTAATTCTGGCTATCATCTCTCTGAGGCCTGCTGACTCGCAAAGAACTAAAGATTGTATATCTAACTTAAATATTTTGCAAAAGCTACATAAAAAAATTATTTTGCAACGGATTCCGGCTCACTGTGGAATATAGGGCAATGAAAGGACCGTTTTTTTGGCTGAAAAGGGAACCAGAATCCTACAGATTCTAGGGGATCCTATTCCTTATTATACTATAGTGCGAGTAATAAAAGAACGCATCCATAAAGACTTCCGATCCAGGCAAGCTGACTATATAAAATAAAGGGAAGGTTGGGGGAAATCTCTTTTGGAAAGGTTCCAGCTGCCCCAAGACGACATGCTGTCACAGCTTTTCGGTTGTAGACTGGACATGATTGCCTAACAGGGCATTTATTTAGATTTAATATCTTTTCTTCCCTAATGTATATTATGCGAGAGAGACACTGTTATAGACTCATCGCCTCAAAAAGAATGCCTTGAGGTGTCTGGACATTTATATGAAATATACTGGCAGGCAAGAAAGAAACTTCAAGATCTCAGACTGGCTGACTTATGTTGAATTTTGGCATTTTTAGTTTTGCATTCTGATCTTAAATGCTGTTTTTGCTTAACTTCATGTGTATGTGTTGTGTGTGCTTGTCAAAGAATTTGTATGTTAAAGTGCTACTACTAAAAATAAAAATAATTTAACACAGTAGTGGTCGTAGTTAAAATTCATCGCAAATAAGTACTTCAAATAGAACAAAAAAATTTATGAATACACAAAAAGTTCAATCTCTTACTAGTAATAAATTTATGAAAATAGAAATTTAACAAAGCTCAATTTCCTAAGTAATATTGAGCATATAACTTAAAAAATTTATTTTGACGTATATTTGTATGGAAATATTAGCCATATATCTGATGAAGCCGATAATAAAAATCCATATTAATATTATATTTTCCAGTTATTTATCCTCTAGTAGATGTTTTAATCTAAATCAGTTGTTTTCAAATTGAGGGATCATTTAGTTAAAAATTGCAGGCTATTGGGATTGTTGTCATAATTTTTCCTTGATGATTTTTTTCTTTTCTAAATAATGCTGGTTTGGATATTATGCTATTCTAATTAATAGGACGATTTATTCCGGTTTTTAGTCTAATTAATTTAATTTTTGTTTCGTTGTTAAAAAGTGTGCGGGTCTTCAAAAAAAGTTTAATAAGAAATTTGAGAAACACTGATTTAAACGGACTTAAATATATTCTTCTTCTTCACTTGAGCAACAGCCCCATGGCGGACTAAGGCCATCTGCCTACTGACAATTCCAAAACACGAAATGTTTTCTTTTTAAGGGGTAGGGTTGTCAACCCTACGCCTAATATATAATAAAGCCCTATCTATTGTCAGCCCGACGATCCACGTTAAACTGTAAGTCCATGTCTAATTAGCCTAAAGTGTGCATAAAATAACTGTAGAGCGACAAACCAAACCAAACCTAAGCCATCGACACGGTAATTTTCTTGTAGAAAGATATTTATTAAATAGAGATTGAAAAACTAAATATTTCCAAAATTGGATGTAAAATCTTCAATACAAATTAAGATTAAAATAAAACTCTCTGTAACGTTAGTGAGATTTTATTATTATTATTTTTGTATCAGAATCAATTATCTGAGGTAAAATGAGCATTAAGAAATAAAAACGCAAAAAAAAAAAAAAGAAATAATAAAAATTATATTATGGAATTTCGTTTATCTCAACAAATGATTTCCAATGGAAAGGTTCTGAAAAATAATTGCTTTTCAAATCGATTTTGGCTTTTATATCCGAAGGAAGACTTAATACGTAAAATATTCAAATCTATGAAAACATATATTGAATTTTATTCACAAAAAAAAAAAATTATATTCAGGTTTTATAAAAACTTATTCAAAAACATCAGAAAATGTAGTCATATTTTTATTAACTAGAAAATTTAAAAACAGTGTATTTTACAGAAAGAGTAAAGGGTTTGCTATTTACTGCCACCTTTTAATTTACACTGAAAAAATTGATTAAAACTGGTTAGCTAAAACTGGTTATGCTTAAAATTATAACTTGGTTTATTTTTATTCAAAAAGAATTATTGTTTTTATTAATAATTTCATTTCATTAATTAATAATCATTAATAATTTCATTAATTTCATTTTGTTTTTAGGTACATAGTTACATAATAAGTAATCATTATTATTTATCATATTAATTATAACTAATTTTTAACTAAATGTAGAGTGTATCATACAAAATATGTGGGGTTCTTATATTTTTAATTATTTTTTGAATTTGTACATTTTAGTCTATTTAGATTGCTCTTAAAGAAGATTAATAATTTTGACAATTAAATTTTTTTCCTTTTTATGAAAATGTCAAAATATCAATTCATAATTTAAAAAAATGCATATAAAATATTAAAATTTACACTTCATTCTTGCTCTCAAGAATGCGTGGTTTATTCAAAATAAATTCCAAGCGCCTTTTACAAATTTTGAAAAAATACTTAACATTAACTAACATGCCTTTTAATACAAATGATGCTTTCTGTATGCCCTTTGGTTAATAAAATCCCGTAATTTGTGGATAATCCTTTGCCGGAACCCTGATCGCACGGAATGTGAAGGACCTCTTTTCGGCACATCAGATATCTCTTCTTCCTTCTTATCATTCAGCAAGCATATCACCAATTGAACACATATATAACACAGCCAATTGTCGACAAACTCATTACTTCTGCCCAGCAACTACAATCGATGTATCTTGGATTCGAATAGATATTCGATTTTATGTCAAGAAGATTAGTCATTATTACTCAATGATGAATTGTCGGCAAAAGAAATTCTGTTTTATACACCCGCAATATGGAGGCTTTAATTTAAAATTTTAATAATATACTAGCATTTCCATTGCTAAAAAAATTAAATAATAATTTTAAATTTTAATACTCCATACCTCCTTCATGGTTTTTAATCTTTATAAACATGATAGTTTATCTTAAATACCTCTGTTTACTAATATTCGCAAAAGACAAACTAAATTAATTTTGAATTATCTAAAAGCAGTAATGAATATATTCATGAAAAACTAAAATTTATTATAGAATTTTATTCCCATATTTATACAACATGGGGCCTGATGGCCGAGTAACTAACTATCTGGCGCTCAGTGATAGCCGATGTAAAATCATTATGTCGGACATGGATTTCGCTAAGGAATCTGCTTGTTCAATTTCGTTTATGGCAACGTGACCTGGAGTCCAGACGAATTGCAAAGAATAATTAAGTTAAAGTTTTGTTTGAGATGATTTTCAAGAAGTTTGATAACTCATGTGGATTTAAAACTACAATTTTGGAGAGCTCGAAGGGCAGAGAGACTATTTGATAAAATAATGTAACGATATGATTAGAGTGGTGACCTGATGGCCAAGTGACTAGCGCTCGGCAGTGCCATAGATGTTTTTAGTGGTTCAGAATCCTTCTTAAAGGGTAGCAGCCTGGTGGCCAAGTGGCTAGTGCTCTGACCTTTGACATCACAGGCTTCAGACTCGAATCCTGGCTGTGGCATGGATGTTTGTTTGTGGTTCGGAATCCATTTTAAACTGTAAATCCTGGTCTGTTTATTCAACGATCCTAGTGTACACAAAATGATCTTAGATCGACAAACCAAACCAATCCTTTAAGGGTAGGTCCCGGTCAAATATGACTGTTTGACGTCGGGCTAACAACTCTATCCCGTAAAAAAAGAAAACATCTCCTGTTTCCGAATCTACCAGTAGGCAGATGGTCATGATTCAACATGGACTGTAGTTCCAGGGAGTTAGTTATTTATAAAAAAATTTCTAACGTATGTGTTATATTTTCGGACATTTTTCAAACTTTACATTTATATACATTGAAATATTTTCAATAGTGAAATTAGCAGAATTAATTAATACTTTATTTTAAATATTTTATAAAAAATTATAAGTCTTTTTGCATTTAATCCTCATTTAAATTCATTTCAAAGAAACCACATTCAGTACTTTCTTTTATCTTTTTGAATTTTCTTGCGAGTACAGAATTTATTGAGTGTAAAAATTGAGTATTATAAGATATGGCTTCCAGTATATCTTAACTGAAAATAATTTAAAAAATTCTATAGACGAAGTAACTGAGTACATTCAATTGCATATTTAATTCATAAAATCATCTCATATTTATTTCATTGTGTTTGATTTAGCACTTACGATATCTTTAAAATTTTGCAATTTAGATATTTATCTTATCATATGGGTTAAACGATTATTTGAAAGAACCAGAAATCTAAGTTAAGGAATACATAAATTAACGTGTTTTAAATTACCATAAAAATTCTTTTTAAATTACAATAAAAATTCTTTTTTAAATTATCATAAAAATTCTTTTTAAATTATCATAAAACATTCTTACTGCTTCGTTTCAATGATCTCAGATGTTTGGTCTAAATATCAAGATAATACTTCGCAAAAGCGTTTTTACAACTATTTATTTTTTTATCTTTGTAATTTAATTATTCCATTAGAGACCATAAAGGCACATGTCTGATGCTTTCTTTCCAATTTCCTTTCAGCCGCAATATTTTTTATTCTTTCAACCGTATGTAGATCGAATTGTGAAAATAATATTAGACATTTTGTTCTTGCGAAAGGGATAGCTATGAGTCTCTGGAGTGTTATTTTGTCAGGATTGTTTGTTTATGGTTGTTTGTGTCTCTAATACAGGAATTCCTTTTCTTTCCTCTCACGAGATAATACATAACTTCTCATCATTACTTTATGACAATTTATATCGTTTACTATACCTCTGTACTCTATATCGTTTTTGTTGTGCTCTGAAAAGAAAATTTATCCAAATATTTGTAAATATTTTAATAAAAAGTATGACGTTTTTAATATTGTAGTGAGCATTAAATCTTCGCATGCACTCTCTACTTACTACGCTCTTTCTCACGATTTGTCAGAATTTATGCGAGAGCATTTGGCAACACGCAAGTTTTTGGTTTTCGAAAGGTGTGCTGTTGGGAGTGACTCTTTGCCAGTAACAAGCTAATTTGATAATATACTATTTAATGGAATGAGCTGTTGTACCCTTTATTTGTGATGTGTCTCAATCATCAAATACCATAATATAAACACAATTTAACGTATAATATTATAATTCAGCCATATTCGTGCCCAGTGATAACGTGACAGCTATCGTACAGGAAAGTACAGATTCCAATCCGCCGGTGATATTCTTTGCAGTTATTGCTTTTCGAAATGGAGAAACTCAATGGCGGCTATGACAATGTCCTTAAAACGTATTGCATTGATAGTTCGGTTGTCTGGTACGAGGTTTTCTCCCATACGATATGGGGAGGGCAGTTACCCCTAAAAGTTCTTCTGAAATACAAAGGTCTTCCCTCATTGCCCTTCGGTAGACTGTAGCATACTTATATGGAACACGAGGCTCACTGATGTCCAACAAAAGCATATGTATTTTAATTCACAATATTTTCAGTTTTAATTCGTTTTTATTTATCTTATTTAATGTATTTCTGTAATTGGAAGTTTTTTTTTTTTTTTTAATTTCTTATAATCTTAAGATTTAGTGCATTCCTGTAACTTTCAAATTGAAAATGTTTTTCAGTTTAATTTTTTTATATTATTTTTTTTGTCACGCTGAGATTTGTATCTAGTACAGCAGCCTGATGGCCGAGTGACTAGAGCTCGGTGCCACTAGTTTCTAGTTCGAAAGTGGCAGTGTCATGGATGCTTGTAGTAGTTCAGAATCCACTTTAAACCGTAAGTCCCAGTCTAATATAAGTGTAGAGCATTGGACGTAGGGCTGACACCAACCCAGTAAAAAAGGTTAACATCTCCTGTCTCGAAATCTACCAGTAGGCAGACGGCCTTGGCCCATCATGGGGCTGTTGAGCCAATGAAGAAGAATTTTTACTAGTTGAGAGTATACATAGTCCTGGGTAGAGGGCTTATGTGTAAAGCAAGTTTTTGATACATTATTTTATTGTATAAAAAATACAATATTTTATTGTATCAACATTTTTTTTTTCTTATAATATATAAAGAAACAGGAAAATTATAATAATAGACGAAGATACAGAAAATCTTTTTATGCTAGATATTATAAGAAAAAGAATGTTTCAAATATCAACCATTGCTTTACGGATCTTCAAAAACTTATTTAGACATTTTGAAGGTAATTTAGATTGTATTATTATTGTTGTTTTTCGTAGACAATGTTTTGTCTGAAGAATGGCATGGAATTATTATACTTAGTAATGTAAAATGTGACAAACTATAAATATTTGATAATCTAATTCTTATAACATATAGTATAATTTTTCAAAGGCCATGGTTTAATAAAATTAATGCCAGTTGCTCAGTAAATTTCAGATAGAACATTCTTGCGAATAATATGTGAAGGAGAATGATTATTTAATTATCAGTGAAGACAAACTAAATAAAGGTTAAACAAAATTTAATCGATATTTAATAAGACATTAGATATTATTTTTGTCTAATTTAACAAATTAAAATTTAAATCGTAAAAAACTAGTATCACATTTGATACAGTTGAATTTATAAGTTTGTGACAAGTCAAATAAGAATGAAGAATGATAGTGAATAAATAGAGAAAGAAAAATAAATAAATTTCTTGAATTATTTACAATAATTAAAGAACCAACTGTACATATAGAAGTTTAAACTATTAGATTAAATTAGTATTTTATTTTTGGGGAAATAAAAATACGGTTGTAAAAAATCTTTTAAAGAAATGAACCAAATCAAGATAAAAATAAACATTGAAAAATCCAAATTAAAGAGAAGAAACGCTAAATAATTAAATCATGCAAATATACTGTTCAAACACCATTTTAGATCTCTGTTTATTTTTCAAGTAAATGACAAACTATTCAAAAGACTTAATTACTGATTCTCAAATCAAGTCCAAATAAAATTCTGAACGGATATTTTGAATCGTTCAAATATACGCCTACGAATCCGTTACGTTTGATTTGGTTAGTGACTGCTGCAGTGTATAAAATTTTGTATTTAATTTCTCTTAATTTCAAAGAATATAGAAAAGCAAATGAGTAATTTTTACGTTTAATAGATCGACATAAAAAAATGTTCATTATGTCAGGAATTGTACTACTACTACACCGCCTAGAGCTGAGTTGCCCTTTACAGTTTGCCGAAAGATGTGGTTGAAAAGTCAAATTGGGTCCAGTGACGATTTACAGTCATACGAGACCGGTACCTACGGCTTAAAGTGGATTCCGAACCGCTACAAACATCCATTGCGCCGCCGGTATTCGAACCCGAAACTTGTAGTACGAAGCGCCAGAGAGCTAGTCGCTCGGCCATCAACTGTCAGGAAGTATAAGAAGATATTGATTATGTTTATATTATAGAATATATAGATTATTTTATTAACAGACTCTAGATGAGCAGCTGTCTGATGACCGATCCTCGAATCCTGACGGTGGCATGAAAGTTTTGTTAGTGTTTCAGCATCCACGTTAAACTGCAGGTCCCGGTCTAATTATCCCAAAGTGTGCAAAAAATGACCATAGAGCAAAAAAACAAATCTAGATTAAGTATGAACAGAAAGGCAGCAGCTATAACATGGCTTCTAGTTATATACACAACCACATATACACATACGCCGATCAGATATATGTTTCAATTATTTATGCATATTAAAAAACTAATAACGTAATCTAATAAAACAGAAAATAAAGAATATAATACTTAATATTATATAATTTTTAATAAGTTTTTCAGTATTTAGTTCAATTTTTGCAGTAACTAAACACAAAAGTGGTAGCCAAATGGCTTTTATGTATAATTTTTTTTTTTGTATTCCTACCTAAAACTATTTTGTCACAAATATGTATTGATTCAAACAGGCTTGCATATTTCAATGTATTATTTAACAGTTGCCAAGCCTATTATGTTTAGAAAATTTTCAAATATTACGTATTTAAAGTAATAAATACCAGATAATTAAAAAATTAAGAAATTTGTAAGCCATCATAGGCAATGAATTCAAGAATTTCGAGTTTTAGAGTAATTCCTTTATAAAGGTTTCATTTTCACTTTAGTCAAATTCTTTTATCTGTTGTATTTTAAAAAGCATTTGGATAAATTGAGATAAAGTAGTGTCAGCGAGCATACATCTCAAAGTACTAAATCAAGTCAAGTTAAAAAAAATTACATAGACAGGAATCCCTTATCATAACTAGTACGTTACGGACAAAAGTTTTGATCTTCTAGTTTGTAATACATCAGAAAACATTCAATAAAATATGTTTTTATATTGAACTAGATTTTTTATTAAACTAGAAGTGAATTTCTTTCCGTGTTTTAATCTTTTGTTGAAATCTAAAAATCTTTCAAAAAACATAGCAATTGTATATTTTACAGAAATTAAACGTAAATTATAATTGCAATAAAATATTATCCTGGTGAAAAATACTCATGTTAATTAGTTTAAAAATAACCTGCTTTACAATAGCATAAAAATATTTCTGTAAGATTTATTTATGTTTCCAGTACTAAAATGAATGCCAGATAAAAAGAATTCTTCGATTTTAGTCAATTTAATAAAATCATTGCCCAAGGGAAAAAAAGCCTACACTGGAAATCTTTTTTCTTTGACATGCAAAAAGGAAAACAAAGATGAAAACAACTGAATATCTAGAAATAGTTGCCACTATTTTGGATTGTTTATGTCCTCAGAAAAAGAAGAGCCAAAAAATTATTTCCCTCGTCTTTTTTCTTACGAATAAGCGTGGCAAATAAAAAACAGCTTGACGAGGGAAAAATAAATTGTTTCCGCCGAAAAGAAGGATTCTCTTCAAAAATAAAAAGCATTTTTATTCTTGGAAGATTCTTTAAAAAATAGCGACGACTTGATACAATTTATGACACGAGAATAGAAATTTTTAATAAACAGAATAAAGTTAGATTCCATATTCATTTGGTTGGCTGATTTAATTGCTGTATTAAACTAACCAGCATTAATTATCATCGTACTTAATGCTAGCTAATTATTTACTTATGAATTTTTAAAATTCAAACACTTTCTCCCATTTTGCTTTTAAACTTTTTAAGTTATTGGTTGAACTTGTAAAATGCAACAGTTCAAGAAAATTAAGCAATTAAAGGAAATTAAACAATTTAAATGCAACAGTTAAAGAAAATTAAGCAATTAAAGGAAATTAAACAATTTAAATGCAACAGTTAAAGCAAATTAAGCAATTAAAGGAAATTAAACAATTTAAATGCAACAGTTACGCAAATTAAGCAATTAAAGGAAATTAAACAATTTAAATGTAACAGTTAAAGGAAAAAATAAGACTTACTAAACTTAAATCAAACAAATAGATTATCAACAATGAAATTGCAGTTAATCTGACTCATAGCTCAGTGTTAACAATCTCAGCTGGTGAGCAGGAGGTCTCATGTTAGAATCCACTGGCAGTATCCATTGCAGTCACTGCTTTGAAAAAAAGAGTAGGTTGATCGCAGGTGTGACAGCGTGTGTTAAAAGCGTTTCGCTTCGATAATTAGGCTGTCTAGTGGGAGGTTTCCCGATTTACTCCCATGTAACATGCAAATGCAGAACAGTGGCTCCTAAAAGTCCTCTTTTTATCACCCATCTGTGAACTGTTCGTGGCATACAAATAAAAATAGGTCTGAAGACTTAATTTTCATAATTAAAAAATAAAATATTCTTTAGTATTCAATAAATCAGAAATTTTTCTGATTGTCGAATACCCTTTCTGAAATAAATTATGGATTTTATAATTTATTTGAGAAAGGCTATTGCTTAAGAGGCAAGGTTTCTATTTCGTCAGCAATATTATATTTAAAGTGTTACAATTAAATAAGATTACATGGCAAAAATACTATATTTCCTGCTAAAAAAACTGAAAATGAAACTGGTAGATGTGGATATAGATATATGATAGAGGTATGGATTTAGATGTATACATAATGTGAATATAGATATAGATATATGATAGAGGTATGGTGCGGAGCAAAATTATGCACCGTCGTTCTCTGAGGGTTATGTATTTCCAATCTTGCCTTTCATTCATATGTATAGGATTGTCGTTCTTCATATACTGAAAGGCTAGAAATGTTTCTTATTTTCGAATCATATTTGCATTCTATTTACATGACTGAATGTATATGAAATCTTTGGTGTCACAGACTGATATGTGGTGTACATTGTATAAAGCATATTTATATATTTTTATATTCCAGTGTAATAACTGTGCATAACTAGTGTAATACAAAATTCTCTTATCATTCTTGTCATTGTCATTAAATAGGTAATTTTTAGTAATGTTAAAAAATAGGTAATTTAGTGAATGATTCTAAAAATGTTTTCTAGAAATCATATTTTTCAGCAGAATATAATTTATTTAAAACTAATGCCAAAATGATGCTACAAGCTTTACAATGTTTGGATATTAATATTTCAGATATATAATTTTTAATTTCTTTTTCCTACTGCAGTCGAATTATATAAAATTTTCATTTATAGTTTATAATCTTAACACGGTATCTTTAAGTTATTTTAAACTACACAAATATTGATCCACTTAATTGTAAAAGTATTATAAAACTTAATTTTTAACAAAATTCCTTCATTGTGTTTGGTCGTTGCCATTAAATGGGTAATTCTAGGTAATATCAACACATAAATAATTTGATAAGAGATAAATAAGAGATTGTGAAAATGTTTATTAAATGTTTATTATGAATGATATAATTCATTTTGATGTAGTATTAAAACAATATGTTTCTAATCCCACTTGGTAGACAGCAACGTCTAGAACAAGTTCAAGAACCCATGTGGTCTCATTGAAGGACCAGAAGATAGGTAGAAGTGAAGTTGTGATGTAGGTAGAAGTCTGAGTTGGCTCCTTGTTGTCAGCCCTACGACCAACACTCTACAGTCATATTAGACCGGGACCTACGGCTTAAAGTGGATTCCGAACCACTACAAACATCCGTGGCACGGCTGGAACTTTAGCCAGAAACCCTTTGGCACCAATCGCCAGAGTGCTAGTCCCTCGGCCCATCAGGTCGCTTGAAACAATGTTATAATCATTACAAACTAGAATATTATTATTATAAATAGATAATTATAATTAAAAAAGCCTTTATTACAAAATTTAAGTTATACTAAACGTTACATGAGAAATATTACATTTTTTCCAATTTTTCTAAAAATAAATTAGACGATTAAGTCCAAAATTACTATTACTGCACATCAAATTAATACCACTGGCATGCACATAAACTGTCAAAATCACTTTAACTACAAATAATGTACAGCTTTAATAAGATGGAAGTATCATTATCATTAATCTACTGTAAATCGCATGAGTTGGACAAAATGGGGAACATAATAACTTCCACTTCAGAAATTTCCCAATTAAGAGAACGATGTCGACGCTCATTCGACTGTCGAGTTATCTCTGTTCAATTCAGATCGTTACAGCTGTAATCAATTGACTCCAGAAGAATCGGATTGTTTCGTTAAAAATATTGAAGAAGTATTTGCAGTATTTATAGTATTGCAAGCGAAACATTTCTTTTAAGCTACTTTTGTTTTTGTTTCTGAAATCGATACAAGAACTGAAATCAAAACCGATTATATTTTGCAATAAACTGATGACCATTAGAACGTTTATAATTACTACAATAAATACTTAAAAAAAAAAAATACGAAGTTTATATTTCCGTTAAAACCACCGTAAGACAATCTATTTAGAGACAAATACCAAAATATATAATTTACTAATTGCTTAAAAATGGGCCTGATGGCCGACTAGCTCTCGGTGCCACAAGTTTCGGTTTCAAGCCCCGGTGGTGTCTTGATGTGTGTAGTGGTTCGGAATTCACTTTAAACATTAGGTCCCAGTCTAATATGACTATGGGGAGTAAGCCCGACAATACTACCCCATAAAAAAACATCCCATGTTTCTGAATCTGCCTGTAGACAAACGGCCTTGACCCACTCTGAGGCTGTTGCGCCACAGATGAAGAAGAATTACTTAAAAATCACGAAAAGAAAAAAATTCCAAAATATATAAAATAAAATTTATAATTTCATACAATTCCATTTCATAAAATTTATAATTTCATACAATTCCATTCCACAAAATATATAATTCCATACAATTACATTCCATAAAAATATATAATTCCATACAATTACATTCCATATATAATTCCACACAATTCCATTGCATAAAATATATAATTTACCAATTACTTAAAAAGGGCTTGATGGTCCAGTGACTAGCTCTTGGTGCCACAAGTTTAGGGCTCGAGACCCGGCGGTGTCGTAGATGTTTGTAGTGGTTCGAAATCCACTTTAAACCGTAGATCCCGGTTTAATATGACTGCACAGCATTGAGCGTAGGGCTGACAACCCTACTCCGTAAAAGAAGCATCCCCTACCTCGAAATAAGGCAGTATTCAGAAGGCATTGACCCACCATAGAGTTGTTGTGCCATTGAAGAAGAAGAATTATTTAAAAATCAGGAAAGGAAAGAATTATGAATTTAGGATACTTTTATTAGTTCAATCCAGCAAAATTTGGTGGAATTGCATGTCACATGATGATTATACATTAGCAATTCCAAAATAAAACAGATCCAGTCAGTCTACTGTAAAGATATATCTACATGATACTTACTGAACAAAATGCGATCTTTATCAATCAGAAGAAACAAATTTAATTCAGCCATGAGGAAATTGAGGATATATTCGTTTTCAAAAAGACAGGAATTTGTAAGCCGCCATCAGCAAAGAATTCAAAAATTTCGAGTTTTAGAGTAGTTCTTTTTAAAGGTTTCATTTTTCTCTTTTGTAAAATTCTTTTATCTGCAGTATTTTAATCAACATTTATATAAATTGAGAAAAAGCAGCATCAGCAACATACATCTCAAAATACCAAGTCAAGTCAAGTCAAAAAGATACTAATAGTAATGAAGTAGGTAAAAGTAGACTAGTCATATCATTGGATAGCTTTTCATTCATTTTTTTTTTATATTTATCTGAATCAAAAATGTTATTTATCAGAATTTTTTCCCCTTTTAACACCACCACGATTATCTGGTATTCAATTACCAAATATATATTTATCTTAAAAGACAAAATAAAAAAAGACATGAATCAAAATGTTATTTATCGTATGTAATTTTTTTAGGCATTGTATTTCCTTTTAACACCACCTTTCAGAAAGACCTTAAGGGGAAACGATGTTTTATCTGGTATTCATATTTGAATACTCTAGAATAATAAGGTTTTAGCATGTATATAGTAATGATGAGCGACAAACGAAACCAAAGAGTAAATAAGGTTTAGCATGAACATACAATGAAACAATTAATTCATAGAAAAAAGACTGTAGTAGAAAATCAAAACAAAAATTCTAATAACACATTTTTTGTGAAGAATCTGGAAATTAAAAATAATCCCTTTTCATATTTAAAAAGTATTAGATATTTAGTAAATTGAGAAATTGTCATTTGCCAGCTGTGCGTCGGGCGGGAGGAAACATGGTTACAGGTGGAAAAATGGCAGGTGAAACCACGATTACAGTGCTAAATTTTAAGAATAAACAAAATATTTGTATTAAATGAATCGATCGTCAGTCACTCATAGAAATGAAAGGAAAATATAAAATTGCTGTCAGCCGAAGATTTTATTCAGCAAGTGAGCTTATATAAAAATATATTCCAGTTTAGCATATTGCGATTTGAAACGTTAAAGAAATCCATAAAGCAGACAGGAATTTATGAAACATCTCAACATGTTTAACGTTTCACTATTTTATTTCACAATCTCGGTGTTGCAATCCCCTTTTTCATCACCTCTTTATGATTTCAATATTTTTGCTTCAAAACGGATAATGGAAAAATGGATTTGTTTCAAATAGTCGAAAGCGAAGTTGACTGGTGTTCAAAGAAATGAAATAAAAAAGTTTTAAAAGGAATTCCAAAAGTAATGTTTTTAAATAAATAGCTTAAAGTTGAAATATTGAGAAAGCTTTTAAAAGCATTTAAAAATACTTTGTTAACATCTTGAGCTTTGTATTACACTTATGTATGATATGAACAATCCAACGTTTGACAATAAAAGGACGACATTGCCTTCCAGAAAAACCTTAAGGGGGTAACTGTCTGGTATTTGCGTTTAAAATGGGAAAAAACCTACCTTTTTCAACTCCATCTATTAGTTCACACTCTCCCTATATATATATCTTGTTCAAATTTTCAGTCGTTAATAAAATACTTTTTATTCATCCACTCAAGTTCAAATACATTTTTTGAACTTGTAGTGGATGACACTGGATGTTAATACAGTTTTTTCAAATATTAATTCAGTAATTAAATTAAATTAATTAATTTTAGTTTTTTTAGATTTAAGTTGCATATATCTACCAATAAATGGCGCCAGATAAACTTAAAAATGAATGAAAATTATTTAAAAAGAACTTTCGGCAATATAGTGAAAAAAAAAAAAGTAGGAATTTACTTTTAAAAACATTTTTTTATGCTACTTGTTTTTGAGATATTCAATTATATTTCAACCTTGTTAATTTTGTTTCAAAAGGGATTAGCTAAATAAGAAATTTTTTAAATTATCATAATTAAAATTATTATAATTTTTAAAATTATTGTAATTTATTTACCCTCTAAGTTTCACTATAGTTAATTTAATTTTTACTTTGCTTCTTTAAAAGATTTCAGTTTTTTGTTATAATCTATAGTTTATTTTTTTCTGTTTCTGTTTTTTTGTGAGTTTTTCAGATTATTTTTTTTTTTAAAAGGTTCATTTTTTTTTTTATTTCAGTTATTTTTCATAAAGATAACTAAATAAAAAAACAAATTGAAGAATTTGTTTTTAATACGTATTTTAATACACAGAAAATTAATATAATTAAAAATTAATGATATAAGAATTAATAAAAACTTAATGATCTCAATAGTCAAAACGTTTTCAATTTTCAAAAATGTATTTCAGTTATTTGTCATAAAAATAACTACATAAAAAAATCAAATGTAAAGAATGTTATTTATTATAGTTAATTAATTATTATAATTCCTTATTATAATTAATTAATTATTTATTTTATTAATTTTATTTATTAAGGATAATATTTATTTTAATACGCAGAAAATTAATGTAATTGTATAAAATTAATAAAAACTTTATAATCCCAATAGCCAAAAGGTTTTCAATTAGAAATATGTGAATTTTTTCCTTATCATAAATGTCTTGATTACTAGGTAAAATTTAAAAGAAATGTATTGATATCGTGTTAATTTCTCCTAAAAACGAAATAAAAAATAACATTTTTGAAAAGATGAGTTTTACTTAAAATAAATATAATTCTTTTTTTTTTTTAATCGTCTAATGAAGCAACTAAAAATGTAACACATATTGTAAAAAATCTTGAATATTGTAAAATCTTCGACTCGAAATGCTGCAAATTTTTTTGTTCTTAAAAAAAGTTTTGGAGGCAAATATATATTCTAACAAAAAATAATAATAATTGTAACATACAATAACTATTGAGTTAAGAAATTTTTTTTTTAAATAAAATCATAAACTCTTTTATATTCTCAACTTTACGCTGACATAGTTTAATCAACTTCTGAATAGTTATTTCTTAATTTTCTGCATCTAAAATGATAAATCCCTTTCAATGTGTTATTATTTATTTAGTTAACCGAACAATTATGCATGGAGTTAATAATGCTTCAAAGAAAAGATTCAATTCTTGTAATCATTATTAAATCATATAATTGCTAACTAAGATTAGTAATAGAAAAAAAAAATGAAATATTTTTAGCGATTTAATGAATATTCCTTTTTGATTTTTATTAATATTTTAACATTAAATAACCAGTTTCATACGAAACTGTTTGAAACAAAAACTAAAGTAAATTAAAAACAAATTAAAAACTAAATTAAAATGTAATCTTAATGTAATTTTCAATATAACATGTTTACTGTGAAATAAATTTTTTTTTTTTAACTTCAGTTGATCACATGTTCCATTAATGTTATGCCACGAATAGCCCACCGATAACTGCCTGGAGGGCATTACCTTTCTAGAGGAATGCTAAGGCTAACTGATCCACATTTGAGTATCGTATGGGAGAATTTATAATTCATTAGCCTCGTATAAAGGATTAATAAAATGTTCAACGTATACAATCATTTTTGTTTAGATGACATAAATAATAGTAAAAGGTATTGTCATGCTCAAGTTCTGCAATAGAATTCAGGAAAAGGCATAAATATTTGTAGTCTTGTTTATTTTAAATTTTTATTTGAAATACATGTTATTATTTATTAAATAAAGATTAATATTATATTTAAGAATAAAAATCAAAGCTTATGAGAATCTCAAACAGAAATGTGGTTAGAATTCAGAAAAAAAAAAAAATATATTTGTTCTTGCTTCCTTTAAATGTTTTATTTGGAATAAATATTTTTATTTATTAAATAAAAACATTTATACATTTAACATTAAATTTAAGAATAAAAATCAAAGCATATGAGAATCGCAAACAGAAATGCAATTAAACATGCAGTTTCAAGAAAAATTCCTTTCAAAGAAAAAGATTCTATGTAAGGATATTATCAGTCACAAGATTTAGAATTAAGAACTGACATTTAAACAGAACTGCATTTACAGAAATGTCAATTGTGTCACAAATAAATAAATAAACAAGATCAGCCAATTCTCTATTCATGTCAAGTTGAAATAAATCGTATTTCTTTCCCATTGCTTTAGTTTCAACACACGAAACCAGATGTTAAGCAAATTCAAAAATGGCTCTTTCAAGATTCTGTTTCTCAATCCAAACGAAATGGATCAACAATACTAAAAGAAGTTATTTTATGTGCTAAAACTCATTTGAATAAGACTACCCTGGAGGTCTGATCCACATGACCTTTGCTTTTATTTACTGCAACATATCCTTGTATCCTTTTTAAAGATGCTTGAAGTATTCTGTAAAAATCTTCCATTTTCTACTTTATCCTAATACATGAAACATTTTATTGCGAAACTATATTGAGATAAAACACTAAGAATATTTATGTTTAAATTTCAATTGTTAAAATGGAGTTTTATTTTATTTAGAAACATAAAAATGTTATTCGAAATCTGAAATGCAATACAGATTTAATTACTGTAATTTTGAAAAAACTATGAATAGTAATTAAGAAAGCACTATCAATAATAATTATGAAACCCCTATCAATAATAATTATGAAAAAATCTATGAACAGTAATTATGAAAAAAACTATGAACAGTAATTATGAAAAACTATGAACAGTAATTATGAAAAACTATGAACAGTAATTACGAAAAAGTATGAACAGTAATTATGAAAAACTATGATAGCATGAAGAAAAACTATGATAGCAACTATGAAAAACGAGTAGTAATTATGAAAAAACTATTATAGTAATTATGAAAAAAAACGAGTAGTAATTATGAAAACTCTGAACAGTAAAAAAAACTTTGAACAGTAATTATGAAAAAAACTAGGAATAGTAATTATGAAAAACAAAAACTATGAACAGTAATTATGAAAAACTACGAACAGTAATTATGAAAAAACTATGAATAGTAATTATGAAAAAAATATATATATTTGAGGACATGTAAAATTCTCGAGTACTAAATCCTCAGCTCGTTTTAAAAATGTATTATAGTACCAAAGAATTAAGGTCTTGTGTATGCTTTTCTATTAATACTATCAATATTATACTTCAAGCTGAAATTAAGTATATATTTTCAAACGGAAATCTTTTCATAAATAAACTTATTTACCTTTTTGTTGACATTTGCAGAACATTCAAGATATAAATGTAAAGCAACTGTAAACATCTTTTCTTTAAAGACTTTACTGTTAAGGACTCGAGATAATATACTAGGAATATTTATTCTCAAATTTGAATAGTTAAGAAGGAGTTTTATTTTATTTAGAAACAATAAAATGTTATTTATTAATCTGAAAAACAATATAGACTTAATTACTGTAATTATGAAAAACAAACATATCTGATAACACGTAAAATTCTCAAGTCCTAAATGATCTGGTTTTAAAAATTTATAATAGTACCAAAGAAATAAGGTCTTATGTATGCATTTCTATTAATACTATCAATATTATCCTTTAACGCTGAAATAAGTACATATTTTCAAATCCTTTGATAACTAATCTTTTCCTCTCTGTTGACATTTGCAGAACATTCAAGACATAAATGCTAAGCAACTATAAGAACATTTTCTTTAAGGCCTTTACTAATAAGGATTTTATACTGATAAGGACTTTTTCATACACAACACTAGCACACTATAACACTATAAATATTTATGCATAAATTTGAATAGTTGAAGAGGAATTTAATTTATTTATAAACAATAAAAATGTTATTTCTTAATCTGTAAAACAATATAGACTTAATTACTGTAATTATGAAAAACAAACATAACTGATAACACGTAAAATTCTTAAGTCCTAAATGATCTCGTTTTAAAAATTTATTATAGTACCAAAGAACTAAGGTCTTATGTATACATTTTACATTTCTATGAATACTATCAATAATATACTTTAAGACTGAAATTTAGCACATATTTTCTAAAGGAAATCTTTTCATAAATAATTTTCCTTTTCTCTCTGTTGACATTTGCAGAACATTCCAGACATAAGTACGAAGCAACTGTAAGGATTTTACTGTTAAGGACTTTTTTTTACGTAAATCACTAGGAATATTTATGCTCAAATTTGAATTGCTAAAAAGAAATTTTATTTAATTTAGGAACAATTAAAATTTATTTTTTAACCTGTAAAGCAATATTGACTTAATGACTGTAATTATGAAAAAAATGTATATAACTGATAACATGTAAAATTTTAAAGTCCTAAATGATCAGTTCGTTTTTAAAAATTTATTGTAGTACCAAAGAACTAAGGTCTTCTGTATGCATTTCTATTAATACTATCAATATTATACTTTAAATCTGAAATCAAGCCCATATTTTCAAATAGAAATCTTTTTAAGTATTAGTACATATTTTCATAACTAATCTTCTTTTCCTCTCTGTTGACGATTTGCAAAACATTCAAACATAAATGTGAAGCAACTGTAAGAACTTTTCCTTTAAGGATTTTACTTAACTTAAAAGGACTTACTATTAACGATTTTTTTTTTTTTTAAATAAATCCCTAGGAATATTTATGCTCAAATTTGAATAGTCAAAAGAATTTTTATTTTATTTCGAAATAATAAAGATGTTATTTCTTAATCTGAAAAGCAATACAGACTTAATTACTGCAATTATGAAAAAAAAACCTGTGAATAGCATTTATGAAAAATATAACTGATAACACGTAAAATTCTCAAGTTCCAAATGATCAGGTCGTTTTAAAAATTTATTGTAACTAAGGTCTCATGTATATATTTCTATTAATTCTTTCAATGTTATATTTCAAGTCTGAAATTAAGTACATGTTTTCAAACAAAAATCTTTTCATAACTAATTTTTCCTCTTTGTTGACATTTGCAGAACATTCAAAACATAAATGTGAAGACTGTAAGGACTTTTTTTCATTTAATAATACATCCTGACAATTGAAAGCAAATTTCATCTCACTTGAATTTGCACCCTTTTATAACGTAACATCTCTATTAATCAAAAAGCTGCTCCCTTCGCAGACCTCGTGGCTTGGGTTTCACAGCCATTACTATCAATAAAGAATGATTTATCAACATAACCACCGCATTTTTCTTGTCAATCCATCGCCATTATTATTAAGATATGCGAAAGTTTGAGTCAAATCTATTCAACTTATCTGAATTGCTAATATTTTGCTGAATGAAATTATTTCATGAAAGCATATCTCGGAATTTATTTAGATTGAAATCGAAATGGATTATAACTTTTTTTTTTTTTTATAATTCATTATTTTATTTACAAAACTATTTAGAATTAAAATATTTATAATGTATTCCATTAATTCGATTATATTGTATATTGTTATTGTTCTGTTGTATATTGTTATTATTGAATTGTATATTGTATACTAAATTGTATTGTATTAAATATTGTTTACTGTATTGTATATTGTTTATATTGTACATTGTTATTGTTGTATTGTATTTTGCATACTAAATTGTATTGTATTATATATTGTTTACTGTATTGTATATTGTTACCTGAAAAATTATGACTGAACAAAAGTATTTTAAAATGAGTTATGGCATTATTTTATTTACAAAACTATTTTTGAAATAAATGTTTATAATGTATTCGATTAATTCGATTTTTACTGACATGAAAGATTTGCAGTCGATTTTTTAAGATCACCATCCTCATGATTCATGATACAGGAAGATGGTTAGACTATGTTCTATTGTATATTGTTTACTAGAAAAATTATGCCTGATAAAATTATTTAAAACTGAGTCACGACATTAAAAAATAAAGTGACAAAAAAAAGTTTCAATGACATTTATCTGAAATCAAGAACACAGTTTACAATTGAATTCTTTGAAGAAAAAAGTTACTTAAGTTGAATGAAACAAGTTGATAATTAATAAGCTTTTTGTATCAAAATTTCTAAATTGTTCCAGCGATTTGAAAATAATATAGTATTGGATTCTAATTTCCATACTTTTCCTATTTTTACTTATGCTTAAAATCAACACCTGATTCAAACAGTTTGAAAAAAATTTTGAGTGAACTCTTTCCATAAATCATACACTGTGAATTACAAAATCAATATGGCAGTATCTTCTTAACTTTTACCATTCTTTCGTATTTTCTAGGAAAGCTGTTTTCAGTTTATACTTTTAAGTAAATAACTTGTCTCACACTTTTAACCTAATACTATTATTTTATTCAGAAATTGCTTAATTACAAGAAAATAATTTTATAATAAAAATCAGACTGTCGATTCACTTCCATTTATATTCATGAACAAAGAAGATAAAAACTGTGATTTGCAAAAACTATTTATAACATTACAATGCATCTAATGCAGTAAGATTTAAAAATTAAATGATTTCATTAGTATTAAAATATTTTTAAAGGAAAACGTGTGGAAATGAAGGAATTCCTAAATACAAAATTCTAAATTACAAAAGATATTTTAATCATACCGTACATTAATGCAAAAGGCTTATTTAGTATTACTAAACAGGAAAAAAATGATTTTTTTCTCCCCTCCGTAACAAAAGCATTAGAGAATAGTTTAAACCAGAAAATGTAACGAAAAATCATTTTTTTTTTGTAAAACTTTATCTTTGTAAAATTTCACGCTGTACTTTCTAAACTTAAATATTTAAACAGAAAAGTATATCAAAACTATTGAAAAAACAAATTTTCAAAATTACATTTATATACATAGAAAAATTAAATAAAATATTTTCTTACAAATTTAAATATCATGAAGCCATGAATTTTTTATACGATTAATTTTTTTTCACTCACGTATTTAAATCTTTTAAATTTGTAGGGATAAAATATCTTTCTACAAAATGTTTTCGAACTTGTTGCAGAAATATTCTTATTTTTACATCGTTGAACATATTTTTGGACTAACAGCCGACAGACTGACATTTGCCACAACACTTTAGTTGAACTTGTAACTATTAAAATGAAAGTTAAATACATTAATTAAATTTATTCACTAATTAAATACATTATTTTTGGAATTCTGGATATAATTTCAATAAATGTTATAATGGTACATACTTTTTTAAATTACATGAGGATATCTACAAAATTGTTTTTGTTTGTATGACATAAACGTGTCACCACATTCCCGATTCCATTCATTCGCTTAAAAATGATGAACTTGTAAAATTCAGCAATAGGCTTCGTCACAATAGAGCTAACCGAATACTTAGCAAAGGTGAGCTAATAATTGTTAGGAAGTCCTACAAGAAGGCTTCATTCTTTTCACAGGAAATGATAAAGATGCATGAAATATATATTCTATAATAAAGATGCCAGAAATTTAACTGATTCAGGACATATAACAATTGAAAATGTGTACTTTAGATAGTTTGATAAAACATTCAATAAAAATTTAATGTTTTGGATTTTTGTTGGAAAAAGTTAGCAGGAGTATTATAAATGTTGGAAATCATTTGTATAAATTTTTTTTTTAACAAATGAGATATTCCATATTTCATTTGTTAAAAAAATATAAGAAATACAACTGTATTTTAAGCAAATTGTGAAATTCTGACATTTTAATATCATATGTCTTTTATTTTAAAAATCAAATAGTTATTTGAGAAATTTAGCAATATCAATAAAACTATTAACTAGAAATTAATAAATTGTATTCATTTATTGAGAATGCTGAAGAGAAGAATCATGTAATTATTTTTTTTTAAAAACTGGACTGAAAATAAATAAAGTGTTACATCTAGATTTTTCAGATTTTAAAATTTAAGTTATGTCATACGCATCATTATTTTTACAAAGCAAACAACGACAAAATTACTAAAATATTTCTTGAAATCTTTTTAAAATGTACTGAAAAATAAACTGTGAAGGAAGAAATATAGTTTGTTTCCTTTAGTAAGAGATCATATGACTGACTTACTTGCAAGAAAAATAATTCATGTCAAGAACTTGCAATTTTATAGGAGAAGGAAATGAAAAGGTAAGACTCAAGTATATCACTAAAAGCAAAATATATCATACTTCATCTTAACAGTGGTTTAGAAATTACTTTTGATATACTTTTCGTATCAATATAACATTCAATTGCATGAAAGTTTATGAAAAAAATAGCATGTTTTTTTTTTTTTTATTTATGACAGTTTTCAATCATATCAGTCATATTAGAAAAATCGTTTAAATTTTGTTGAGATAGTGCTCAACAAATTTTATACAGTTTTTCATTTGTTGATTATTTTTTAAATTGCGTCGAAATTTCAAGGCGACGTATGAAAAATTATTTCGACAAGGCAAAGTTTTTAAATTATACTGCACATAAAACAAATATATACTTATTGTAATGAAAATGTGTTGAATATTTCGCTGAAAAATTGATTTTATAAAAAATCTTTTTTTTTTTATTATAAAGACATGAAATATTTAATAAAATCGAATAGGTTTTCATCTTTTCAAAGATCTTTATAAAATAGTTTTAAAAATAGTGCTATTTTTTAATTTCGTGGTTAAAAAGAATAATATGCAGTGTTTGTATTTCATTAAATTTTTCGTTTGATAAAATGTGGCAATTTTAAGAATCTATGACCTTTAAAGTTCTCCTTTTTATGAGTTTATTTGTATTTCTTTTTGTTGTTTTTTATGTATCGGTTTCTTGCTTTTTTCTTACGATTATTGATTTTTATTTTCGACATGAATTTCCACATTTCCTCATTAAAATAAATTTTAATTAGAGTTATTCAATAAATAATTATTGTATTTAATTATTTATTTGAATCATTAATTTTTTTAGTCTTTCATTCCAACAAATATTGGAAAAAGGAGTTATTGCTGATAATTAATATAACTCCCAACTATAAACCGTTATAAATTAAATAACAATTTGATGATACTTTACTGTGAAATAAATATAATTAAAAATCTTGATTCCCTTGAAATTTTATGGGGCTTATTATCCTTTCAAGTTACAAGCGATTTCATTGAAAACATTAAATAATTAATACTATTAATTTTTAAGTTTACAGATACTTAAATATGATTATATAATATTTAATAAAAAGTTCAGTTAAATAAAAAGTAATTGAAAAATTAAAATTTTCATAATATAACCTGTAGATCATTAGTCAAATATTATTAGTCATTGTAATTATATGAAATAGATAGCCATTACTTCTCCATCAAAGGTGTTTTTGTTTTCCGACAGGAACATAAAGAAAATTGGAAGAATATAATCCTGTTCCGTCATTTGGTTTTGCAGTTGGACTTAAGGGTTGCCATATAAGCTATCAGGTCATATGAAGCACCCTCCTCTAAGAATATCTTAGAATGTCGAGCTCTTGACAAAGATTGATGGTAGAGCGGGGACACATCGTCCTCCAGTGAATTCCTGGACACTGTGACCTTTTAAGTAATGATCAGGCAGATTTGCTAGCTACGAATGGCACACGGATAATCCAACAGTCAAATACTTGCAACTCTTTTCATTCCATGAATTTTTATATCAAAATTGAAATGAACTCAGATGGACTCACTGCTCATATCTACTGAGGAGTTGGAGGAATATTTTGGAACAGGGTATTTCGGATAAACCTCGTGAAAAGGCTGTCGTAGAATTTAGACTTGCGGTAGGCCATGATTGTTTCGCCACCCATCTGCACTGCATTGGCATTTTTGATAGCTCATATTGCTCACTCTGTGGGAAAGACGAGATAATGGACAGACACCATATAGCAGGATGCTCTGCCTTGCATGAGGACTCCAAGGTGAATAAATATTGGAGTGATAGAACCTTGCTGACTTTTTCTCTTATTGTTTTCTTTTTTGTGTGTGTGCCTTACACTGATTTGATCTCGTAAGGGTTTGTCCTTTTCTCTTGCCATTGGAAATTAAAAACAAGTATAAGAAATAATATCATTTGAAAGCTTTTTAGATAAATAATATTAATTTTTATTTCGTTTAGTAAAGTAAGTGTGATTTCAAAAGAAGAATATAGCAATTTGTATAAAATGGAGAAAATTTCATGTTTAATTGAACCTTTCTCCGAAAAATCCTTATCAATAGTGATTTCCAAAGAAGCAAACCTTTTTGCAAATAATATTCCATAAGAACGTTCTCCTATTAGAGAATATGTATTGTTTGATTCCTTACATAAATGTTAGTTTACATGTTTAACTGTAGTTAATAATTAAAGTTTAATTGGGATTTTGTTATTATTTTAATTTAATTTTTTATTCTGAACTCTCTTTTATAAATGAAATTAGTTGCAATTTTTATTCCTTTGCTGATTTAACTAAGTTAATGGGTTTCCTAGAGTCTTCCAATTAAGCATGCTCAAAAATATAAAAATTATTTATTATTCAACATATTATTCATCTATATATGTTAAACTGCAAGTTTGAATTCATACAAATATTATAACAGCATAAGTTCCAACGTAATCAGCAATTTCAATATCTATGTTCATATTTGTAGAATTTTGATTTTGATTGTCTGTTATTTAATCACTAAATCTGAATATAGAATTTTGAAAATTACAATATAGTTTAAAAATTTATTTTTAAGAAATTTTTATATTGAATTGAATAAAGACATCCTTTTGCTAAGTATCCTTCTTTCCACTGTCATAAATCAAAAAGATCATAAATCAAAATTCAATCTGATCCCTTTAAAATATATAGTTAAGGATTTAAATAATTCTTAACTATTCACATTGTCTCTATAAATATTTTATCTGACTTGTTCTAGAAAGCGGCAAATAAATCTACACACACAACTATTCGAAATATGACCTGTGATATTTCAAGACTTTCGCGATTAATTTGGGTGAATAAAAAATACTTTCTTCAGTAGACACAATGAAAATAAAATTTTTAGAGTTATGAGTTGATTATTTTACACTCCTTTATAAATCCAGTGATATTTCAAAGTTAAGTCACAAAATCTTTGTTTTAGTTTTCAATGTTACTTGCCATTTTTCAGCATTTTTCAATGTTTTTATTCTGAGGTATCATCTTTTCTTATATAATATAAATATTTCTTATATAATAAAAATTTCTTATATATTATATATTATACGTATCATATAGTATAGCATAAAACTTATTTAAATAGCACAAAATTTTCACAATTTACTTCGGATATTTATCGTTTACTTAGAGTTTTTTGTTTTTAATATTGATGTGATTCAATTTGCTTCTATTATAGCATTATGTTAAAGGAATCATATCGTATAGCATATTACTATTCCTTCATTTGTCTTCTTCTTTTTTTTTTTCCTGTCTTATTCCTTTATTTCAGAAGCAGGTACTTCAATTGTCGTTGTCATATAAGACAGTATCACATACCGAGGAGTGCTTCAATGGCTTCGTAGCTATGCTTTTACTTACGCCGAAATGCTCTTTTTACAAGTTAACAAAATCAACCTTATTCCTATTGTATATTGTATCCGCATTCATATTGTCCACGATTTTCCCTGATAAATTATGCCGGTTTTAAAATTTATCCAGAACTCGCAAACTATTTGTTTGGTAGAACGAATACTTGTTCCAAAACGGAGGAAGTGTGAGATAAAATTAATAAATAAGTTTAGCTTTTACTAAGTAAATATATGTCAGTCTTTACGGAGATAACTAAAGATATCCTACAATTTAGACATGAACATTATAAATTGCATTTGCATGATCATCTAAATGATAAAAATTACACTTAAGCTTGTACGGCGTTTTCATTAACTGTAAATAATGTTTTTGAAAATCTACTAGAAGTACCAGAAACTATCGCAATATTAACAGATAAAACCAAGAGATAACGTGACTGCGGGCAAGGATAGTGATATAATGGAGGCAGTGGACAAACTATTTGCTGGAACAGGAACACTAGTTAAAAAGCAGATGAAGTTTGAAAGAATTAATAAATAAGTTTAGCTTTTACCAAGCAAATATATGCCAGTCTTTTCGAGATAACTAAAGATATACAATCTGGGCATGGACATTATAAATTGCATTTGTATGATCATCTAAATGATAAAAATTACACTCAAGCATGTTAGTGTTTTCATTCACTATTAATAATATTTTCCTAAGCTTCATAATGCGAAAATGGCTGTGAGATAATTAAGTTTGGATTGAGAGTCAATGGATTACCGGATCCAAGTAAAAGTCTTCTCTGGGCAGAAATACAAAAACTGGAGCAATACTGGCAAGCAAAACTAAGAGACATTGACTTGATAGCGAGCAAGGACAAATTGCATATTATTCTGTAAAGCCTTTAAAGAATTACATGTAAATGGGGAACTTATTTTTTATGCTATCTTTTCATATTATCATGACAGGGGGAGGTAGTTGGTATTGCATATTTAAGTTTAAATTTCACAATGGGGATAACAGAATTAAAAATTAATTTAATAAACATAAAAAAAAAAAAGGGCTTAACAGTAAAGATTTAGGAATTATTCATGACAGAGGTGAATATAAAACAAAAAAAAAATTACCACAAGTGGCATTTATAGTTCTTTAATTAAGGAAAAAAAAATTTTCTAGAGTGCGTTACCTCAAAATGCAGCACACATTGGAAGAAGAGCAAACAATAAAACCACACAATTTACTTTACAGAGCTAATTGCGGGTAACGAAATATTAATGGAAGACTCATTCATACAAGATTTTAAAAAGTTATAACAGGGAACAATTTATAAAATATGTGTAAAGCATCATGGAAACAAGTTACTTTACAAGGGCTCTTGTTTATCTCCTGCAGAACTATCCAACACATATTTTTTTTTTACATTTTGTGAATGTTAGAAGTATAACAACGTACTGGAATACACGCTCTACATAAGAAGAAAAGTAAATCCCTCTCTATATATTTTAAATCAATGAAGTAATAACGGATTATACAGGGTTTGAGTAGGAAAATATTAAAGGTAGAATTATAAGGTAAGAGTAAAAAGAAAGATCAATATATATATTAGTTTCAAAATGTCTAAAAATTTGATACTCTAAAATTAACTTGAAATAATTTCTTATAGTATATTTCTTTTTAGAATTTGCAAGATAAATAACAGCGTTTTATTTTCATTTATTGTTTAAAACTAATTGATATATGATAAAAATTAATAGACATATGATTTATTGTTTTCCTATATGTTATATTTTTCACATTTACGAGAGTTAGTTAAATGAAAAACTTTAATGCTTCAGAAAAGTTCGAACCTTTATGCCACTGTCTTGTAAGTTGCCAATATTATTGCTAGTAGTGTAAGAAATGTCCAGTAGTAGGTGACAAGAGAGTCTGGAGGAAATCGCACACATGACAACAGATACTTTCGAGGCAAATACTTTCCCCTTTTAGTATTTGTCTCGATTTTCTGAGATAACATCTAAAAGGGAAAAAAAAATTTGAGACAAGATCTACATGTGTAGGGAGGTGGATTCAAAAACTTTAAAAGAAAGAGAAAAACCATTTTCAAAGCAATATAAATCCGCACACAATAGTAAAAAATGAGAGGCATTCGTCAGATGCAGCGTAACTCTCGAATTATTAAATATAAAATTTTGAAGGTTTATGTCTCATATAAGCTGCTTATGAGATAAATATTTATTTAGTTTATATTGCATCCTTTTTATGCTTATTCCACAGACATGTATTGCTTTACGCATTTGTTATTATGTATTTGGCACTGTTTTAAAGATAAATATAATACTATGAAGTAGTTGTCAATTATTTGCTTAAAAATTAATTAAAAATCCTAGCATGCCTTATTTATTCGTAAGTAAACAACTGGTTTGAGTTTTTCATATCAACAATTCCTAATAATATTAATTAAAAACAATCAAATTTTAGATGAAACTTTAATATTATTTTGAAAACATTAATCCGCACCTAAAACTGAATTGGTACATCATAACTATGATTTAAACCAGAAATTATACTTTGAAGGATTGTACTTGGGAATTAATGAATTAGATGAAAATCTCGGAAGAAAATTAACTACAAAACATTGAGAAATAATTCAATTTCAAAGCATGTACTTCTAAAATATATTTTCCAAAGGAAATTGCGATAAAATGCGATTGTAGATGGAAATAATGGAAGATGTTTTTGGTTTCAACAGTGATTTTATTTCTTTTTATTGTGAACTCATTACTTTCTATTAATTAATTTCAATTAATTACTTTCAATTAATTACTTGCAATTATTTAATTTCAATTTCTTATTACTTTTAATTATTTAATTTATTTAAATTATTATTATAAATCAAAGAAATTATCTCTTTATCATTATTAAAATATAATAATTATAACGAAAAGAAAATAATCCGTTTTACTCTATTATTTGGATTTAAGGAATGAGAAATCAGACCAACATTTCGATGGTTAAAATATTTTATATCCATTTAATTTTTTAAAGTCATTCATTAAAATATTTGTGATTTATTTCTTAAAATTTCTACAGTTAATTAAAGAAAATTCATGTATATTATAAAACGTGTTAATCCTTGAACATTAGAAGAAAATGTATTGATTTGATTATTTATTATTTACGAAACGAAAAAGAAACCTGTTTAATTTGAACATAAATTTTTATATTGGTTAGAAAACTCAAAATTGTTGCCACGTTCTTGAATTTTACAGATTTTAGACAGTTCACAAGAAATTCTGTGAATTCCAGATTTAGAATATTGAAATACCATTTGAACTGTACTTCCACATTTTTTTCTCTTTATGGTAAATAGTATTAATATTGCAATAAAGAGGAAATAGGGAATTCCTTGCGTACTATGATATATATTGTTTGATCAATGAAGGGAAAGTTCTGATAGGGTTGCCAAGATATTGTTCCTTTCGTACTCCGAACACTTCCGTCCGCCGAGTTCCCCATATTAAAAACATTCTCATCTTACGGGTGCGGAAAGAGCTATAAATGAAAAAGCAGTGGGGTTGTCCCGTGGGCGGACATTAGCCTTTAATTTCCTCATATGAAGCAGCAACGGATAGCTTCATTTATCAAACATGGGGCGCAAATTGAGAATGCTTTTTATCTTAAGAGGAATGGGATCATCTGTGGTATAGATAGGAATAACTATTGCTAAGATGTAATTGTTGGTGAAGATATGTTACAGAGAGAAAGGAATTTCGTCAATGGCGACATGATTAGTAAAAACCCTTTCTTTGCTTTTTAAAACTAAGCGAATTGAACTTTTAAATATTAAAAATATTTATACTACACAGGTTTTATTTCAAAAATCAACCTTTACTTGAGATCAATAATTAGTTTGGTTTGGTTTGTCGCTCTACTATCATTTTGTGCTCTCTTTAGGCTAATTAGACTTGGACCTACAGTTTAACGTGCCATCTCCAGAATCTGGTAAGATGAGCGATGAATTAATAATGTACCGAATTTTATAAATATCAGTTATCTCCTATTACTTACTCAAATAATCCTGTTCACCCGGATATTAGGCATCAGGCTATTAGGCATAAACCTGACGAATTCGAACCTGGAGCCTTTGGTACCAAAAGCCAGAGCGCTAGCTAAATGGCCACCAGGCCGCACGCCCATTAATTAATAAAAATCTTTTATGATTTCCGTTTGAGAAATAGTTTACTTTATTAATAAAATTTGTGAATGAATTTACGGCAAAAAATATTTAAAGGACAGAATTTTGTTTTATATAATAGGTTATTTAGGTTTTTTATAAATTTCTTGCATTTCAAACACTATCAAGTTTTAATTTCACATTATTTAATCTCTCAAAATGGTCATTCTTGACCACTTATTGGGGTCTTTGACCCCTAATTGCTTCTAAACTATTTCGAAGGAAATTAAGATGTACAGTAAACTCATTCCAATAAGGAAATAAATGGACGATAAACAGCCGGATGTGATATATCACGCTAAAATAGAGAAGCGAAACATTGTGCACAACTTCAATTTCAATGGTTTCAGATTAAGTTGCCTTAGTTATAGTTAAAAATTCCCTGCATAATAATTATTAAGTGTTTACGGATACTACCGAATTGACTTAATATTCATTTTAACTCCATGCAAGTTAATTTTAGTTCATTGAACTTGGAGAATAGGATAATAATCGACAAGAATAATGTGATACATGAATGATAATCAAGTTTCTTTGAACATCGGCGTTTTAAAGTAATTTTCCTTTAAATTGTTGTTCAACGACTATTCAGTGAGATTTCGTTCAGCTGATTGATATAATAGTATCAAATAATTGTCAATTATTTACTTAAACTGAATTAAAAATCATAGAATGAATTATATTTCAGTAAAGAATTGGTTTCAGGTTTTTATAACAATTCATAGTAATATTAATTAAAATTAACCAGCATTTTAGATGAAACTTTAATATCATTTTGAAAAAAATTATTCAGCACCTAAAACTGAATTGGTACATCATAACTAATATTTAAACCAGAAATTATATTTTAAAGCATTGTATTTAGGAGTTAATGAATTAGAACAATATCTTGAAAGTAAATAATCAATCAGCTGGAAATCAATCAACTGAATGAAATCTCGCTCATTTAAATAAAAAGAAAGTCTACAATACCCATAAGAAAGCATAAAAAAGAAAACTTAAGAAATGTTTATTATTTTTAAATTAATCAATTAGAAGTTACTATTGTAGTTTATTGTAGCATGTTAATCTTGTAGTATGTTATAGTATACTACAAGATATGTTATATTGTAGTTGTTGTATGTTACTATTATAGTAGTTACTATTGTAGTATACTATAGTATGTTACTATTGTAGTGTACTGTAGTATTACTATTTTAGTATACTTCATTATGTCACTTATAGTAGTATACTATAGAATGTCACTATAATATACTCTAGAATGTTATTATTGTAGTATACTATAATATGTTAGCATTGTAGTTTAGTATGTGCATTGTAATATATTAATTATTTAACAATTAGTTTGATAGTTACATTTATTTTTGAGTTTCTTTATCAAGTCATCAATCAATGTTTCTTGAATATAATTAAAAACAATTTGTTAATTAGTTAGATTATGCTTTCGTGACCTAGTGGCAATGTATTCAGCTATCACTGATGTTTGAATCTGATGTTGGCATTATTGTAATTGCTTCTTTGAGAAAAAAAAGAAAACTCAATGGTGATTATGACAGTGTTTGTGAAACATCTCGCATAGATAGTCAGATTGCCTCATGGGAGTTTTCCGGGCTATCTCCTATACAACACGAAAATTGGGGTAGTTATCCCTAAAAGCCCTCCCGCAAAGCATTATCCTCCTCTCAATACCGTCAGTGGACTGTTCGTGATATGCATGAGGCCACCTGATGTTCCATCTTCACCTTTCTAACTGGTAGTATGCTACATAGCCTAAATACTGGGGAGTTAAAAGAGAAGTTCGAAGTTCTTTTTATAAAAACACACCTTTGGAAATGTTGTACCAATAAAGATCTAAACAGCTTAATTATAAAGCACTGAATTGATATTCTAGTATATATTATGCGAATATATATATATGTTTTTTATTGGATCATCCCTAAAACTACTTTCATTGGTCATTTCTTCTAGTCTAAAGATTTAGAAAACTTAATCAACACAAATGCATATAAAAACATAATAATTAAAGGACTGATATTTATTACTAATTTTTAATATTTAATAAGATAATTTTTTGTATTTAATAGTATTATGTTTTATATTTAATATAATTATTTTTAATATTTATTATTATTATAATTATATTATTACTAATTTTTTAATATTTTTATTCCTAATTTTTATGAAAATTTTCAGCCTAATTTCTTAATTTAAGAAATTAAGTTCATAATTCGTATATATAAATAAACTGAAACAAAATGCTTACACAAATTTTTAAATAATATTTAAAACTTAAGAGTGCTTAATATTTTATATTTGGTGGTTAATAATTAAATAGTTTAGGCAGTAAAACTGAAATGATATGGAGGTAATCAAGTAATTGAAGATAGGGAACTTTGTCTGAGTGCCCCAAGTGCTATAAATAACTTTTACCCCTTGCACCCCGGAAGATGGATCGGCAGTCTCATTACCCCTCTGCGTAACCCCTGGAGACAGGCAGTTTTACAAACGAGCTCATTAATCACAGAATCCGCATTCAAATCTTGTTTATTGCATCAGTCCTGAAGAGAAATCCCGAATTTCGGATCAAGTATATTCAAGTAAAAAATTTTATGATGATGGATTTGACTACTAATTTGCCACTTTCAATAAACATTCAATGAAAGTTTATTTTATATTAAAATAAAATAACCTAGTGCAAGTTTAATTCAAATATTTGTAGAATTTCACGTTTTTTCTGCTAGAGCTGTATTAACGAAATATGTTGGCTTATTGTTTTCTATGATCTATCTACCTGATTGTCAATAAAATCAGTTATTAAGCGCTGAGGGTCTGGTGGCAGAGTGACTGGCGATCGGTGCCACAGGTTTCGAATTCGAGTCCCAGGGGTGCATGGATGTTTGTAGGGGTTCGAATCTACTTTAAACCGTAGGTCTCGGTCTAATATAACAGTAGGGCGTAATGCTGATAACCCTACCCAGTAAAAACACATCATTTCCTGTCTAGAAACCTGCCAGTAGGCAGACGGCCTTGACCCACCATAGAGCTGTTGCGCCGCTGCTGCTGATGATGAGGACGATAAAGCACTGACATAGAGGCTTATGTATTATAACGCCAGTACTTTGGTCCAAAAGGATATAATGAAATAAAATTGTAGTTCAATGTGTGTTTCCGTCAAGAATTCTTTTTATCAAATAAAAAAAAACAACTTTTGGAGTATTTTCTTATTAACAGTTTGAAATCGCGAGATATAAATAGTATAATACATTATTGTACATCGCTAGGTAGGTAATTGAGTCTGATGACTGAGTGACTAGCGTTCTGGCGCTCGATAGCACAGGTTTTGGGTTTGAGCCGGCGGTGCCATGGATGTTTGTAGAGGTTCGGAATCCATTTTAAATCGTAGATCCCTTTCTAATATGATCGTAGAGCGTTGTCTTGAGGTTTACTCAGTCTTCAGCCCTCGTGGCCCTCAGTCCCGGTCTAATATGACTGTAGAGCGTTGAGTGTAAGACTGACAACCCTACCCTGTAAAAAGAAAACATCTCCTGTCTCGATATCTGCCAGTAGGCAAAACCGTCTTGGCCCACTATGGGGCTGTTGCATAGTTGAGGATGAAGCAGGTAATTAAAATTCAATTTTTTTATCGAATTAAATCCTGTTATTATGCTTTGTAGCTCCCATACATCAAGAAAATCACTCAAAGGTTTTCCTAATTCTACATGTGTGACTTTTAATTAAATATTACAAAAAGTATTTAAAGTATTAAACTCCCATGCAATACAATGTTTTTAAAATATTCACGGCAACTATTTTTCCCCTTCCAAACAGAAAAACTTTATTTAATTAAAAGGATTACATATTATATAAGGTTAGGTTACATTTACATATTATATTAAGGGGTTTAAAACTAATTAAAGGGGTTACAACTGCCATGTAAATCACATTGTAAATATACATTTTTATTCTAATATTTTATTGTTATAAAAATAAAAATACTTAGATACTTGAAAATCACGAAATGCTAGAAAAAAATTCAAGAGAAAAAAAAAATGGAATAGGATCTTTTCTTAAAAAAGCCGAAATTAACAAATTAACATAGTTAAGTTTGAAAAAACAATTAACTTGTTAGAAGTCCAACGTGATTCTTGTAAAGTTTTTAGATTTTCATTTTTCTGTATTTACTAAAAATATATCTGAATATTCTACTTCGTGAATAATTATCTCTCCGAGAATTTTTAATTAAAATAACCTCAAGAGTTTTTATTTCTATAAAAGAAAATAACTCTTTTAGAATTCTTAGAATTTTTTACTTCGGTACTCTCACACTAAGCATTGCCGTAGAGTTGTGCATTTTAATTAAAATTTAAAATGTTACATCATTACATGTTAAATTTTAATTAATTAGAACATTTTAATTAAAATGTTACACTGGAATTTATAGATTCTATCTCACAGTTCATAACAGCTGCCAAGTACTCAACATTAATAACTAAAAGATGACCCTGGATAAAATTGTGGGTTACAGTTTGATTTTTTAAGTCAAAGAACAAAAAAATTTTTTTCTTTGAGTGAAAACTATTGATCTTTGCAATCGACGGAAAATTCTATGCAACTGTCACAGAGTAACCATCATTATGCATATTATGCTTATGCGAAAAAGCGTAACTGACAATCACCTAAGACATAACCTATAATTGATTTTTCTTAAAAAATTTTGTCTAGAAACAAACAGATCAATTAAGTTAATGTCAGAGATGTTACGAAGGAACTGTTGATTATGAACGAAAACTGACATCATTGCTCTAGACAATGATAGATAATCCAGTAAAGTGTAAAAGCGAGAAAAAAATAAGAAAAGCAATCAACTGAATTATTGAGAATACTCATCTTATAAACCAAAGTACTTTTGCAAAGATTACGGCAGAATTGACTATTAAAACGACAGAATTGCAGCGGATTCAATGTTAACTGAATAATTCTACTGATTCAATGTTAACTGATGAACTTCTATACCAGAGGTGGCCTAACCGCAGCCGCTTTAAGTATTTTTCCGGCCAGTGAGGTTTATCACACTTTTACAAAATATATATATTACTTGTTTTATTTATGAATTTATAGTTATGAGTTTGCAGTATAATTAAATTATATTCTGCGAACTCATGATGGGTGAGCATTTTGGAACATCTAATATAACAGGTTCTATGTTTCATTTTATGACCTCAGCGACGCAGTGAACCATCCCTAGATACGCACAGTTGATTGTTGATAGCAGAACAAACCAGACTCTTAGTTGAAGTTGTTAGCTCTTTTGTTTCAACTTACACCTGCTAATCGTTTTTTTTTCGAAATTGAAATTGACCAAACGCAAAACACGCTCAAACATAACGGACGCTAACCTTCAACAGTTATTACGATGTGCAAATACCTAAACTCAGATCGATTTGTAAAAAAGCTAAGTGAAAGAGTGGAGAAACAAATATCGTACTAGTAAAATAAATATTTTTTAATGATTTAATTTTTTTATTTATATATATTTTTTATTTCGTATTTGTTTATATATTTTTTTTATTACGTATTTATTTATATATATTTTATATTTCATTTTTAGTGATATACACTCAAGAGCCAAAACATTATGACCACCCTTACATTTTGCAATGAACTCGCCTGGATGACGTGAAAGGCACGTGATCAGGTGGAAGTGGTATTTAACTGCTGCTGGAGAGTCTGAAGAATCATTCTTTCACTTACTTCTGTGTGTGATGGGAAAGGCTGCAGATCTAAGCGACTTTGATAGAAGGCAGATTGTAACGGCTCGAAGGCTCGGAATAAGTATTTCCGAAACTGCACGACTCGTGGGTTGTTCGCGATCTACAGTTGTTAGTACTTATGCAAAGTGGATGAATGACGGTGAAACCAGCAGTAGAAGACATGGTGTCGGACGTCCACACGCTATCAAAGAAAAAAAAGGTCGGTGAAGCAAAACCGGAGCCAGACAGTGGCTCAGCTGACAGCCCAATACAATGCAGGGTCAAGTAGAATAGTATCGGAGCACACTGTTCAGCGGACACTGTTGGATATGGGGCTACGCAGCAAACGTTCCACTCGTGTGCCTTTGCTCACCAAGCGTCATCGCCAACTGCGCCTGCGCTGGGCCCGGGAACATCGTGACTGGTCCATGGATCAGTGGGAGAGAGTTGCCTGGTCAGATGAATCACGGTTTGTCATTCATCACGCCGATGGCCGTGTCAGGATACGCCGTCTTCCAGGCGAACAGTTGCTCCCTAAAGGTACAGTAGGTCATACACAGGCCGGTGGTGGCGGTATTATGCTTTGGGGACGTTCTCTTGGGTGTCTCTGGGACCCGTGGTTGTGGTAGAGCAGACCATGAATGCTACAGGGTATCTGAACATCATTGCGGACCAGTTGCACCCTTACATGGTCTCTGTTTTTCAGCTGGAAATGGAATGTTCCAACAGGACAACGCCCCTTGTCACAAGGCTAAAATTGTGTTGGAGTGGTTCCAGGAACATGATTCTGAATTCCAGTTAATGTCCCGGCCGCCTAACTCACCGGATATCAATCCGATAGAACACATTTGGGATGTACTGGGACGGCAGCTCAGAGTTCAAAGACCACCAATTCGCAATATCTCGGATTTGCGTGACCGTTGCTTAAATATCTGGTACAATCTGTCTCCGGCCATCTACCAAGGACTTGCGGCATCCATGCCAAGGCGGGTTGAAGCTGTGTTGCGCGCCAAAGGTGGGCCAACTCGTTATTGACAGGTGGTCATAATGTTTTGGCTCTTGAGTGTATATATCTTTACAATGTGCGTTTAGTATCATTTATATTCTCTACGTTTACATGTTAAGAATAGTAGTAAATACAAAAATAATAACTAATTATGTTTAAATTTTTCACTCCAAAAAAATGTCTATAGTGGATCTAAATCTAATATGGGGATATATAATTTTAGATGCGGCCCACGGAGTTAGGATGCATTTCCAAAGTGACCCGCAAGATCATTTGGGTTGGCCACCCCTGTTCTATACTGTGGTTATTGCACTATACTCACTAGTGAAAAAGGAAATGGAGTAATACTTTATAGGAAGATTTTAAAATATAATTTACATTATGGTGCCATTATGGGAAAAAATGGTCATCTAAACGTATAATTGCGTCACAAAGGGTAGGATTTTTAAAACTTCTATAACTAACTTAAAAGCTACTTGTATAACTACTTCTAAACTAACTTTCTATAACTACTTCTAAACTTCTTAATTTTAATTTTTAAAAGTACTGTCAATTCCACGATATCATAATCTTCACCAAATATATTCATTTAACAAAGACTGTAGCTCAGTACAGTAAAAAAAATCGAATCCTTGAACCTGCCACAATGCCACTAGTAGGTTTATACATATGACAATCAGTTTTAATTGAATTAATTAGCCAAAATTTGAGTCCTGATGGCCGAGTGACTGGCGCTCTGGCGCTCGGTGTACAGGTTCCGGTTTGAGTAGTGGTTCGGAATCTACTTTAAACTGACAACCCTACCCAGTAAAATAAAACGTCTCTTGTCACGAAATCTATCTGTAGGCGGACGACCCCACCGTGGGGCTGTTGCGGCAATGAAAAATGAAGCCAGAATTTTATTAGTTTCAATTTAATTTTTTTAGTATAAGTTTATTATGTAGCCTCCAACAAAATTAAAAGCTAAAATAAGAATCTAATGATTCTACGGGTTTTCACTTCTTCATTGGGGCAACAGCCCCATGACGGCCAAGGCCTCCTGCCTGATTTCAAGACGACGTTTTTTTTTTATGGGGTAGGGTTGCCAGCCCTACGCTCGACAGTCAAATTAGATCGGAACCAACGGTTTAAAGATGATTCCGAACCTTTAATATAAATGCAACCTTTTATATATGAAGGTAGGGGCCTGATGGCCGAATGGCTAGCGCTCTGGCGTTCGGTACCACAGGTATCGGGTTCAAATCCCGGCCTTGCCCATAAGTGTTGTAGTGGTTCGAATCCACTTTAAACCGTAGGTCCCGGTCCTAATAGGATCGTAGAGCGCTGCGGGGGCATTGTTACCCACGTCCGTGGCTTACTATCAAGTTACACGCGCCCCCTAGGTAATGCAAAGTGAGTAACATCTGTGCAGCGCTTGCCTTAAGGCATCCAAGACCAAGCTGTCTATGTGTTTGCCAGCTGCATTAGAACAAAAAAAAAAAAATATAAGAAGGTTGCATTTATATTTAAAACATTTATAATAAACAACAAAAAAATAATAACTTCTAAGAAATGATTTTAATGACAATTTAAACCTATAACAACAGTCTGTAAAAATTGGTAAATATCAAACCTCTGAAAAGAATATTTGTTAAATAATATTTTGAATAAAGGAATATTTAAATCAAAAGCAATAGTGCTTGTTTACAAACGACGTAACTAAGCAGACACAGTTAAGCTTATTGGCTTTTATTTATTAGGTAATTAAGTTGTTGGAGATGTAAAAGGAGGATTAAAAATAAATCCTTAACTGCTGTAATCGTGTTAATATAACAAAGAAAAGCTTTTATAGTTAACTACTTCGTAAAAGCAACCCACAATTCTATTTCAATTTAAGTGATTTCTTTAAAGTTGTGTTTGGTTAAACATTGTGTGATCTTTAATTGGAATAAAATTTGCCTTTGCTTCGAAAATAGTATTTGTAAACAACGTAATTGTGTGTGGGATTATTAATTCTCATTAAATGTATTGACATCTTAAGTAAAGTCAGGCTAAACTTAAAATAAAGTCGACTGTTAAAACCATTTGACAAGTTTAATTAAAAATTTAATTTTGTGTTGTTGCACATGAAAACAAATTTATAGTATCAGTTGATGTTCTACAAAAATATAAATCTGCCTGCATTAAATTACATGAATGTAATATATTACTTTATTGCTAATTATGTCTTCTGTCTAATTATATATCGTGTTCACAAATTTGTGCAACTTTGCACCATTCACTGAAATTTTAGTATCATCAGTCACTAAAGTATTTTTTTGGTAACATGGTAAGACATGTTACACTTAAATATATCATGAATAGCCCGACAGGTGATGAAGGGAAAACAGTGCCCAGAGGACTTTTGGGGGTAATTGACACGCATTTGAGTATCGTATGAAAAAAAACCGGAAACCTCCCACTAACAATGAATGAGCAATGAATGAATGCTTTATACACATTGTTACAATTGCCATCAAGTCTCCTCGTTTCTGAAAGCTGTGGGTAGAACAACGCTGCCAGGAGATTCGAAGCTTAGCCGTGCATGTTACCTGCAGTGAATTCCTTGACTAAATACAAATTATGGGACAGGTTGAGAAGAGAGTGTGAGGGGGGGGGGGGGTAGACGGATTTCACAAGTTTCATAAAATATTAAAATGTTGCATTCGAATAATCAAATCTTGGGTTGCTTCACTTGAAATCCCTTTTTTAGTATGAGCTGACGTTCTACAAAATATAAATCTATTTGCATTAAGTTAAATATGATTGTAATATATTATTGTATTGCTAATTATGTCCTCTATCTAATTATGTATTATGTTTATAAATTTGTGCAATTTTGCAAAATTCACCGATGTTTTAGTATCATCAGTCATTGAAGTGGTCTCATGGAAAGTGGGGGAACAGCTTTTGTTGTGATGGAGCACCAGCAGGTAGAAGTCTGACTTTGAAGAAGGAGGGCTGTGCCTTCCGGGAGGACTTTTAGGGGGAACTACCCCACATTTTTCGTATCGTATGAAAGAAAATTCGGAAAACTTCCACTAGGTTGTCCGACTCACGAGGCAAGATGCTGAACATCACAAACACCATCGAGGCTCCTCGTTTTTTGAAACAGTGTCTACAACAAAGCCGCCAGTGGAGTGAACCTCAGCCTTAAATGTAAATGGCACTAATGAGCTCTTGTACCAACAACTTGAATGATTTATTATAGGAGCTGATATTTCTCCTAAAATATTTAAAAACTTTAGTTTATTCGTCTTGAGTGATTCAAATACAAATAACTTTTAAAAGTTTTACAAGTAACATACTTTTATTTAATTATTAATAATTAATTACCATTACCATACATTTTTAATGGATCTTTTACGATTCTGCATAAACTAAAATCAAAATTCCAAAACATATTAAGAAAAACAGACAAAACTACAGCACTTTCGTATATAACATCAAATGCCCCATTTACAAAGAAATGTTTTCATCAATTTCTTAGATGCAGCACATTTATAGTTTTTTGCAGATTTCAAAGTCATTCAATTTTTTGAGAAGCGTCGATTTTTCATATCTAACGAAATTGCCAAATCTAAAGATTTGTTCTACAAATCAAATATTTATTAACTTGTGAAATAGGATCTGATCTTATAACTCTTTGAAAAATGTATTGATTTTTATCTCAAGAATCCATATTTCTCTCCCTTTCGTTTGCTTTTAATTTGCAATATATTTATTGAATAAGTTTTCGTTTAGTTTAGTTCATACTTTTATATATAAACCAATACTTATGAAAACCTGAGATGAACCCAAAACCTGATTGAATTTTCTAACTCTATCCTTAAATGTATATAGCAGTTCCTCTTCATTGGCGCAACAGCTAACTTTTCGGTGGACCAAGGGTGTCTCCTTACTGGCAGATTTCGAGACAGGAGATGTTTTCTTTTTACTGGGTAGGGTTGTCAACCCTAAAGTCATATTAGATTGGGACCTACAGTTTAAAGTGGATTCCGAATCACTACAAACATCCATAGCACCGCTGGGACTTTGGTTCTATGTATATATGTCCGGTTCGGTTCGAAATACGTACATACATATAAGTATATGTATATATGTAGCTCACTAGCTTTCTGGCCCTCGGTGCCACAGGTGTCGAGTTCGAGATGCGGGGTACCATGGATGTTTGTAGTGCTTCGGAGTCCACTTTAAACCGTATGTCCCAGTCTAATATGACCGTAGGACTGACAACCTTACCCCGTAAAAAGAAACACATCTCTCTCGTAATTTGCCAGTAGGCAGACGGCCTTGGCCCTATTGGGGCTGTTGCGCCAATGACGATGATGATGATATATATACATATAATTACCAAAAGACATACTTAAGTAAGATGAGATAGTTTTGTATTTAAAACATATCGGCAATTAAAAAGTAATCTTATTCGAATTTTTTATTATTTTACTTTGTCGATTTCAACGCCATGCAATGATCTGACCAATCACTGTTCCTTTCTGTCTGACGAAATTTAATAATATTTCCGCAACCCTGTTTTCCTGTAACCCTGTTAACCCTAACCCCCCAACCTCTATCACTAATTTTATAATGCTAGTCATTAATCATGTCATAGTTATTTACTTGATTAACAACATGGTTGATTAACAACATATCGTTATAATACGACCGATTATTCTGCTCGGTCATAAAATAATAAAGCTAAAACACCTTTAAAAAGGTCAGCTAAATATATTATTTTAAGTTTTATATTAAGCTTACGGACAAAATCTTTAAAAGTTTTCAATAAATTATTCACCTCTATTCCGATTAAACGGCAATAGAAGGTCTTTTCGATAGGTTTGGTTTGGTTTGGTTTGATTTGTCGCTCTACGGTCATCTTGTGCACACTTTAGGCTAAACAGACCGGGACCTACAGTTTAAAGTGGATTCTGAACCACTACAAACATCCATGGCACTTCTGGGACTCGAACCCGAAACCTGAGGTACCGAGCGGCAGAGCGCTAGCTACACGGATAACAGGTCCTTCTTTTCGATAGGAAGGTCGTCATTGGATAATTTGCCAAACACAGTAAAGAGAATCTCGAAATGATTTGTGGGACAATTCAACATCGTGGTCTCACAGGCCTTTCTATTAAATTCGATTAAATTTGTTTCTAGGGCCTGATGGCCAGTTGGCTAGCGCTCTGGCTTTTTGTGCTTTAGGTTCGAATCCTGGAGGTGGCATGAATGTTTGTTAGTGGTTCGGAATCCACTAACAAACATTCATGCTAAATTCCACTAAATTAGTCCTAAGTGTGCACAAAGGAGCGTAGAGCGACAAACCAAGCCAAACCTAGGGCCTTATGGCCGAGGGACTAACGCTCTGGTTCTTGGTGTCACAGGTTTCGGGTTCGGGTTCGACTCCTGACCGTGCTAGGGATGTTTGTAGATGTTCGGAATCCATTTTAAGCTGTAGGTCCATGTCTAATATGGTTGTAGAGCGTTGGTCCAAGTTAGACTTCTACTTACCGGTGCTCCATCTCAACAGAAGCTGTCCCCTTTCCCTTCTTTCCTTTCCCTGCCCCCTTCCCTTCTTCCCTTTCCCTTCTCGGACTTCTAGACGTTGCTGTCTACAAAGTGAGATAAGAAACAACAACAACAGATTTGTTCCTACTATTGTGCTATTGTTTGTAGTATACGAAGATTTCACATGTGTTATTATTAAAAATTTAGAAATACAAAAATCTGGTTCTACAACAATCTTACACAAGTAGTAGAACAATCTAAGTTCTAGTACAGCAATCTTACACAAGTAGTAGAACAATCTAAGTTCTAGTACAGCAATCTTACACAATCTGGATACAATTATTTTATTTTTTAAATAATGGCTACCTCGTGAAAATGTTATTTAACGGTGGAATATTGAGCAATAGTTGACATTTGATTCAATTTTATGAAGCAATATTAGATGGAATTTTTATTTAATTTATGCCATACACTGAGAAAAACAAGTTAAAATTCCTTAGTTTTATTTCTCTTTATATAAAAGGAGACTGTAAATGAATGCTAAGTAAAGCGAAGTGCAAATTAGTACCTGTCCTTATAAAAATTCAATGTTGAATCTAAACTAATTATCGTTACTTGCAAATGTTCTTTGATCTTAAATTTTCTTAGGGATATTTTTTTTCTTAGATCGATAAAATTGAACTTCTCTAACTTTCTTGCTCTGTATTTAAGGCATACTATTTTATTATATTCAAGGCAATAAAAGAAAAAAAAATTATCAAAGAAAGGATCTACGATGTTATTTTAAGTAAATTTCCAAAAAAAAATCAATCAATCAAATACTTTTTTAAATTAGCGCTTGTCTGAGAAATGTTTCCAAGAGAATTTTATATCAGAAAATTAGCATGGTATACGTACAATAAGCTAATGATAAGATAAACAATAACAACATGCTAATTTACTTAATTAGCATGTTGTAATAGTTCCATGCATAGGAAACAGAAAAATTTCAATTATTCTAAAAAAATTAATTTCTTAGACCGAAAGATTAATCAAGTTCCTTTCAGAACTTATTTATTATTAAGCAAAGTAAATAAATTATTATTAAATTATTATTCTTAATTATATTAATTAATTATTAATTATATTAATTAATTAGAATTCCTTAAGTTCTTTTGAAAATATACAAATGCATATTAAATTATTACAAAATCTGAATAAAAGCATTGCAGTTTTATTTTTAAACAATAGCTACCTTTTTATCAAGGATAGAATTAACATTTCAGGTTATTAAAGATATTTTCGCTTTTATTTCACCTTAAAAAATTTCACCATATTATTTTGTAGTGTTTTATATAATTTTCAAATCCACATAAAAGTGAAGACGTTATATATTAATGATTTTCTGTCTACGAAAAACCAAAAATATCTTCAATGCATAAAATAAAAATAAAATTTTGATTTTCTACTACATCAAAAAAGGTTTTCGGATAATACACTTTCTTCTTAGAAGCATTAGAAACGCAAGTTTATTAAATTAAAAGCATTAGAAGTGCACATCCATTAAATTAGAAACATTAGAAGTGCACATTCATTAAATTAGAAACATTAGAAGTGCATATATTTAAACTTTCAGAATCCAAAATTTTTTTCAGATGAGTAACATTTACTGTGATTTTAGGTTTTTAAAAAATTTTGTAAAGAAAACCTGCGCTTTAATTATCGTTATTACAAAAGCATATTCCTTTATTTTTATTTTTATTTATCCAGAAAATAACGTAGCGTTTTTTTGCGCTCATAAATATTCTTAAGCAATCATTGCGAAATAATTTATAACAAGTTACTTGTTTTTAATAATAACATTTAAGAAAGTAAAATGCAAGTTAAATAAAATTATTATTAAGATAGCTCCATATGAAATGAACCTTTAAGTTTTAAAAGGTCACAAACGCAAATTGCTTAAATTATTATTATATTAATTTATCTTATGGTTTTTTGATACATAATTATCAATGTTCCTGTTTGTATATTATTGAATATCATCAAATCATTTCCTAAATGCTAGGTGCTAAAAATTACAAAAGATCAGTTTAAAGAGTTTAAAAATACATCAATTTATTTTTATTTAACCATATTTCTTTTATACAAGATGTATAAATGCTATTGATTTTAAAGGATAAATAAACAGACATTATATTAATTTATATTAATTATATTTTTATTATTATATAAATTTATTATTATTATTATTATTATTATATTAATTTATCTTTTTAATTTTGATATATAATTATCTATGTTCCTGTCTGTATATCATTCAATAACATCAAGTCATGCTTGGCGCTAAATATTACAAAAATTCAGTTTAAAATACATCAATTTATGGCCGCTTTAAATTTCTTCTTAATAAATACAAAATTTGTAATCTTCCATATAAATTCAAAACTTATCTCCAAACTTCAATACACGTGCAAAAATATTTTTTCAAACATTTCGAAAGCGCGTAACTTAAAAACAAATTTATCCTGATCAATTTCAGTAAAAAAAAAATGTTTTTAAAAGGAAGTTTTCAAAGCATTTATTTTAGTTTCTAAAAGTTGAGAAATCTACTTTAAAATGCTGTTGATTTAAACTAAATGAAGGTGTAAAAATTCCCCTTCGCTGAAAGAGATTCAATTACGTGAATAAACTTTGCATGTATCGTACAACAAGGCAATTTTCTCAGAAGTTCAAAAGATTGGTTTTCCACAATGAAATATTTCATTTTTTAAAAAAAAAAATATCTAGTATATAACTACTTGTTTACTTTTTAAAATGTTTTAGTCGATCAAAGATTGTGTTTACTGATGCATTTCATTACCATAACAAATATTTTTTTAATAAATTTAAAATGAAGATTGTGAAAAAAAAAGAAGGATATTAATCATAGAATGTTTCCTCATGCTACAGACTTAATCATTAGAAAAAAAAAAAATTATTTTAGTGAACAAATAACAATATAAGTAAAAATCCCAAATACGAAAATATAAATTGAAATAGTTAGGATAATATACAAGAATAATTTGAACATTCCAAGAATTCCATTAGAGAAAATTTTCAAATAAATTTCGTCAAAACTTTCAAAAACTCAGATTTGAAAGGTTTGATATATTTTTGATTTGTCGAAATACAAATAATATCATCATTTTTTAGTTATAAGGCTCTTACTGTACTTTTTTTTTAATTTGCTTTAGGAAATAGTCAAACTAAATTTTAATAAGAATGAATTTTCTATTTGAATTACTCATCAATTTATAGGTAATATCAGCGCATTCATGTTATTTTTCCTAGAATATATGAACCTATAAGAAAGAACCTTTTGAATTGTAAAAAATTGACATTTTCTTTTGGCCTCAATTTTTTCTTTGTAAAGATGACAACTTTTAATAAAATCTTAAGATTCAATAAAAATCTTGAGCTTCAATAAAATATTAGTAAGCTTCAATTTTCTGTGAAAAATTATATTATTACTTCAAAATTATATATTTACATAAATGGAAGTTTCACAAAAATGTTATGTTTGTCGATCAAATTACAGGAAAAAAAAATTTAATGTGTCTTTAATTAGATAAATGATATATGGATATAATGATATATAATGTATGGAACATAAGGATATATCAGCGGATTACAAAAGAAATTATAAAAATTATTAAAAAATGAAGTTCAAAAGCATCATTAAAGAGGACGATGAATTGTGATGTATCATTAATATCATGGAAAGTATATTGTTGGACAAAATGATGAAATTGAATGATGAATTACGTTGCCTATACTATAAAACTTGACAAAATATTTGATGAACTGCGAAGTAGATATAATCATTTTCACTGTCAAATCCTTTAAATACATCAGCTGTGCGAACACAAAGAAAACATTAATCAGCTAGATAAATTGGAAGTATGAATTATATAGGAGCATAAATATTAAGCTATGAAATAATGGAAGGAAAACATGCTATGTATTTTGATAGGTACAGATTTATTCCAAAGCATTGGGTAGGATTAAAACGGAAATAATACGATTCAATGCACCTGCCAGAAACACTACTAAATCATGCAATGACAGTCCAATTAAAAAAAATGCTTGAGTTGGTTTACCAATGGTCATTAATGATATGGACAGTAAAACAAAATTAATCCAATATCTTAGTTGATTGATGTAGCATATTACCTTTCTTCTACAGATGGTAGAATGTCCACTTAAAAGAGACAGGGTGTTAATTCATGAAAATTGGGAAATCAGCTTTTAATTCATAAAAGTTAATATAATCCTGATTAAATAAATAAACATCAGTGAATCGATAAGTTATTTAATTTCCTGCTTTCAAAAAGATCAGCCATCTCAGCAGAAATAAATATTGTAAATCGAAAGAAAAATCTATTCTAGTATTATTTCTTTAAACATCGTTAGGCCTAATGTTCCATTTATGTATATCACAAACAACCCATTGATAGCGATGAGGGGGAGGTTGTTGCCTTCCAAAATATGATTGCAGGTTACACAGTTGTGAGTCATATAGGAAAAGCCCAAGAAATACCCATCACACAGCTTGACTGTCTATGGAAAAGACGTTACAAACGTTGTCGACTTTTCTAATTTCTGAAAGCAGTGATTGTAACGGATGCCACTAGCTGATTCAAACTTGGGCTTTCCTAAGCACTTGCTATGCTCGGCACAATTTGGATACTAGTTAGAAGTCCTGAAAAATTGCATGGGCGATTCTGCCTTACTAAAGTAGCACTGCTATTAAAATTATGCCGTCACTCTTACAAATATAGAACTCTTTTTGGAAAGACACTGTACCTTGAAAAGGTTTACACGAAAATATTATTTACTTATCATTTGCACGACATAAATAACTTAATAAAAATGTATTCTATATTTTTAAATTATGGTATTGTATATATAGAGTAACAGGTTCTTGAAAATAATATCCAAATGAAACAAGTTCATACATTCATTTATATTGCACGTACTACTGTTTGCAGTATATATATACATGTTATATACAAGATGTATGGATTAAAGCTATACAAAAATAATGGTTCATTTTGACAGAGCCAAACATGATTAGCCATGAAAGTGTTTCGCTGTTGATATGATGATGATTATTGGAGCTTCCTGCCCCAACAGATGCCTCATCTCCGGTGGGGGAAAACATAAAAAAGAATGAAAATATTGACAATGCGTTTCACTGTTGATAGCAGAATGCTCCAAGTTTTATCCCAAGTTTCCTCGAAGGGCGCCCAAGTGATCTGTAGACAGTTATTTAGGGCTGCTTTTCGCAGCACTATCGCTTAAGCCTAATTCGTTGCTGAGATGTTAAACCGTATTCTACCCGATACACATTATCTTGCGCAGGGGGTGGTTAGTGATGAATCTATCTGCATGTTTGAGGTGAACGTAAGAGATTAAACTGCCGTGTTTGGGTACTGAGAACCACCATAAGTTTACCGAAAATGAAAGGGACACATAAAAACAAAGGGTGGTTAGCAAATAGATGGAATAGGTGGAACTGGCAAATAGATTTACTTTGGTATGTCTGAGAAATTTGCTGTCCAATAGATTCCCTGAATTTCTAATTTCAACAAGATGATACTCAATCACACATTTATACAAATATTAGAATTTTTAGACTTTTTCTGAAAGTTATATTGTAAAAAGTAAGTCCCTATCCTTTGCCTTCTAAATATCTCGAAATTAAGACGCTGGAATTTTTTGCTTATGGCTTCATTAAAATGAGTGTGTACTGGGACAAAATCATAATTTTAGATTTGAAACATCATATTTCTGCAGAAGTTCATTATCTTTCTACTAAAGAAGAAGATACTTCATGAGTTACCCTCTTGCATGCAACTGAAATTTAAATTAATCATGCAAGGTTATTTCAATATCTATCGGTTCTTTTCAATATTGGTTACCTTTAAAAAGTTGATAAAATTTTGTTAAATGTCATTTTAATATGACCAAAAATAATATTATTCAAATATAAACATCTCTAATAACTCTGGCAATGACTTAGTACTAAATATTATGAATTAGTTTGCATTTTTAGTGAAAGAATACTAATAACCTATGTGTGCTTAGGTCTTTTTTTGTAGTATTCTAGAGATGGTAGAAAATAACAAAAGCACCAATTCCAGTTTGTATATTCTAAAGACACTGTTGTGCAAAATATGTGATTTTTCTGCTGTAACTTCGCAAGAAAACACCTAGTATACATGAAATTCAGAATACAGAGACATTATTTTTCACTTCAAGGATGAAGAAAGCGTACTAACGCAAAAATGAATAGAACGCATGCAGTAAAGAAACAATAAAAAAAAATTGTATGGAAAGAGTAGGGTTGGTATAAATGTTTTTCTACCCGAAAGGCAGAAGAAATCGATATTTATATGTAATGGATACATATACATATATACATTATAGCAGAAATCGATATTTATATGTAATGGATACATATACATATAAATCCCTTATCAGCAATGGTTGTTTGGCACCATCTCTATATAACCATTACCAGATTATCCAACAGTTGTTAAATTTGAGTGCTTGAATGGACAGAGCGTTCATTTCCCAGAATGAGTAACAGTATACTAATTACTGACAGTTTATAATAGCTAATTTTTAATTTCATACTTTTAAGTAAAATTTTTAATAAAATTCCCATAATCAACAGTTTTCGCACAGTTTTACTTAATTTAAATGTCCTAGATAATTTGTCATAGTTTTTTTTTTGAAAGCTGTTTTTTTTTAATGCAGTAAAATGAAACACTAATTCATATATACTTAATTTTACTTGTAAAATAATCATAGCATCGGATAATTGTACAATGTGTAAAATCATTTTTATTTGTACATTACTTTTGCTGGGCAAAACTATTCATAAACTTGAAATATCAAATAAAATTCTTAAATTCTGTAAGAAAACCAGAATTACATTTTTATTATTAGTTTTATTCTAGTGCCGACATATATATAATGCAAAATTTTAATAGAATGAAGAAGTTTTTGAGATAAGGAAAAATGCTTAGAAAGATTTGTAAAAGAAAAAGAAACTATTTTAATTTTTTACAAAAAAGATAGGAAACTGTTATTAGAAATACTTACTCGAAATTATTTCTAGAAATCGCTAATTAATTGGGATAGTTTGAAAAGGCTCTAATGAAAAGGAATTATTTTAAGTAATAAGAAATAAAGTTATCCACAGAAACGTACTCTTAAGAGAAGTATAATATAAATTGAATTGTAGGAGGTATAATATAAACTGAAAAGTTTTATCCAAGCTCAAGAGATATGATCTAACTTACACATAAAATAAATAAACCAAAACATTGTTCTTAGAACTTAATTATCAGTTTGAGCCAAACTTAATAAGAAAGTTTATTCAAAAATAGTAAAAATAATTCTATACCTTGCTGAGTATTATTCTAGGATCCTGAGAAAAAGATTCTTCATAAGAAAAGTAAACAGACGTAAAGGTTTGCATTTTACTGAAAAATAAAATACCTAACAAAAGAAATGACTTTGCTATGTACTTTATTTAATAAAGTACCTAACAAAGAAATGACAGTAAAAATAAAATTGTATTTATTCTTCAAGTTAAAATTAATATTTATTCAATTTAAATATTAATGCGAAGAATTTTGATTCGGAAATCTGGTGCAAGATATTGTGAGAAGAATATGTAACCTACTAGAAACAAATAATATAATTTTTTTTTAAAGTCAATTTTTAATCTAATTTGCAATTTCGTTACATACAAAGTTACCTCATGTGCCCTTTGCAGTTGTTATTTTTTAATCTAATTTGCAATTTCGTTACATACCTTAGAAGTTTTTCTCTTTTATATGCTCTGATTCTAAAGCCAACGAATATTTATTAAAATTCTTTCAAACAAGTAATATAAAAAAAAAAAATTTTAGAGTCAATTCCTACTTTTTTTCACTATATTGCAGAAAGTCCTTTATAAATAATTTTCATTCATTTTTTTAAAGTTTATCTGGCGTCATCTATTGGTAGATATATGCAACTTAAATCTAAAAAAACCTAAAATTAATTAATTAAATTTAATTACTGAATTAATATTTGAAAAACTGTATTAACATCAAAGTGTCATCCACTACAAGTTAAAAATATATATTTGAACTTGAGTGGATGAATAAAAGTAATTTATGAACGATTGAAAATGTGAACAATATATATATAGGGAGAGTGTGAGCTAATAGAAGGAATTGAAGTTAAGTTTTGTTCTGGGAAATGAGTGTATGAAGTTTTTTGTATACTGAAGATTGGTAGACCTTCTCTTCTACTAATGTATGCAACGAAAGACTTGTTGACGGGTGATGAGGAGAGGACATTGCTTTTTGGGGGGACTTGAAATGGATGTGTATGGCAGAAATCCCACCAGCAAACCTGACTATCTTTGCAAGAAGCTTTGCATGCATTTTCATAAATCTCCCCGAATCTCCCTCTTTTCTGAAAATAAAGTGTTTGGTGTTGGAAAACTGATTTTTATTGATGGAAATATTTATGACTCTAGTATTTTGAATAATATCCATTGACGATTTATAGAAACTCTTCTAACCAACACATTTTACTTCAAAAAATTAAGGTCTCCCAACACATAGCTGAATTGTTCAGGTCTAAATATTATATAATACGATTATATCCATATTTATTCAAAACATTTTCATAAATTGATGCAGAAATTATTAGATTAATAAGAAAAAAAAAAAGAATAAGTAAGTATCATGCAGACAAAAATCACAGTTGAAAAGTTGCTTTTACAGAAATTCAAAGTTATTTCCTCCAAAAGCAATAGTAAACATATAAATTCATTGCCGGAGTGATAAAAATATTTAACAAAGAAAATGTTTTAAATAGAAGAACTAAAAATTTAATCAAATATCCTCTTTTTACACATTCTTCTTCTTCATTGGTATAACAGCCCCTTGGTGGGGTCCAAAGCCTCTGGCAGATTTCAAAAACAAAAGATGTTTTGCTTTTTACCGGGTAAGATTGTCGGCCTTAATTGCCAACATAAGAGAGAATTTTTATGAACTCTCTTTTGTATTAACGTTAAGAAAAGACATTTTTTAGAACATTTTAAGCTCTTAGGGAATTATTAAAAAGTTTTTGTCTAAACATTTTTATTAGAAAAAAATGAATAATTCTTTTTTTATATTTGAGTATATTCTTTTATATTAAATAAAAAAGAATCCTGTTCCATTTTCCATTTTATCAAAATTTAAAAATCTTTCAAAATTACTTGTTATATATTTTTTACTGTAAAATTGGCATAGGATGTGTATGCAGTAGGAAAAGAAATGTATGGCAGCGGTCTGCGCATCTCTTATTGAAGTTATTCCTGTATAGCATGTAATAAGCTACATTGAATTTTGAGTAAGAGTAATTTAATCTGAAACGCTATAGGAAACTTGAAAATGCAGTTGAAATAAAAGTAATTTTAGACAAATCCAGCAATGAACATTATTTGAATGAAAGAAAAAATAGAATTCTAAAATAGAATACAAAATAGAATTTGAAATAGAAGATATTGCTCGAAAAGTTACTGAGAGCATTTTAGACATCATGGATTTCAATACATTTCTCAAAATAGGAAAAACTGCTAAAAAGCTGTACTAAAAGTTTAACAACAATTGTGTCAAGTATACTTGGCATTTTAAAGAGTATGCGTTAAACAGATACAACATGATAGCGAATCCATGCTTTCAATGAATATTATACAAGCCACAAACAGTTTTTCAGGTTGTAACTAGCAGAACGTGTAGAAATACATGTTGTATATAAATATTTAACGAGACAAAAGATCTTATGTTGCTCTAATTTATGTCCGTTAAGATTAAATTAAATTAGTAATTATTTTAAGTATAGAAAACTATGGGTCAGAAAAATAGATGACCCAAGAATTTTGCATCAGGGACTGTTTGATGACAATGAATATACATTTTCTTCTTACCAAAATATTATCTGGATATTAAAAGAGTTTTATTACATCCAGATAGTGTTTTTATATTCATTTTTATTTAAACCGTATTTTTATTTAGTTGGTTTTGATTACACATTTCCCTTTAAGTTAATTTTAATTTAAAATTTATTTTGATATTCCGTGCATTTTCAAAATGGTGTCAGATAAACCATACAGCAAAAACGTTTCCGACACAATATTTATACACCTCCTGTCAAACAATTTTTCGCTGTCATTCTGTCGCGGGAGGAATCGAATTTCGGCATCCCAGAAAGTATTTACTTTCCCCGTCGCCCTAAGTATGTTGGCAAGACAGATTAAAAATTCTGTCAGAAACTTCAAAGATTTGAAACTCTCCAGGGAAATATGTTTCCTTTGTTGAAATAAAAGGAAACGAAACTGTGATTTATAGGAGTCACTAGAAAAATACTTCATGCTTACACAAATAATTTAAATAATCCTTAAGAAATAGTTTAATTTACAGCATGAGTAATCATTTACCTCGTAAGTTAAGAATCACGCATAATGAATTATACTTTCTTCTAACTGTTTAAAGTAATGTATAAGAATAACCGCTATCAAACATTAAAATTTAGATACATTCAAAGGCGTAAAGAAATATTTTTAAAAATATTTGTATAAAGAGGATCTGCCATATGATAGTAATTTATTTTAAAGATTTAAAATATGGGAATTTCAAGATTTTGACATTTTTTTCCTTGGCTTTGCATGCAAAACTTTTTCTTAAAGAAATAGTGGATGGATAGGGTATATTCACGCTTATATATTGTCCTATGCTTATATCACTTTCATGTAATAGATATGGTCAGGATTTTAATATGATCATGAGATACAACAAGGGAAAATAGTGTAACTATAGCTTGGTGGTTGGAGCATCAACCAAATCTAAATCGTGGCTTTTAGAGGAAGAATGTTACTAGTTTGATTCCACTTACAGGTTAACTAATGTAATTTACATCGATGAATTAATAATACGCATAATAGTTCGGTATTATTCCTCGCCATCAAATCACCGCTTAGATGCATTGGAACTTTCTGATTTTTTTCAAATATATAACTAGAAAAATGCCTCAAGTCGTGTGCTGATTGATAAATTGCATTTTCTTCCATTTGTGAAATGAAATTTTAACCCACAGTAGGGTGTCATCTACTAAAAGTTATAATTAAACAAACAAATTTTCTGGGTCAAATGCTTTGGTATCAGTGAAGGATGATTATTTTCCATGGCGAGCTATTCATTGTGTATTTGTTGAGCGATTCTTTGTGTTAGTCATTGAGCTATGTAATATAACATAGTTTTCTGGGTTCTGTGTTCATATTTAATTTAATTAAAAAATTTGTTCACTTGTTCTGAATGCATTATACAAAAAGTGAAAATTTTTTAAATTTCGAAAACTAGTATTGTAATTGTAGATATATCACGGTGTTGTAAATACTTTGAAACCCAGTACAACTGCTAGAACGATTGCTTGGTTTTAATCGGAATGGATGAACACTATATCGTTCTTATAGACGAAAAGAGACAGACAATATTTTTAGTAACTCAATATGGAAATGACTTCGAATATCATGGTTTTCTGTAATCAAATGCTTCCATGAAGGTGGTTTATTGGTGGTCTCAACATAAACACCCACACTCAGTGGTGCCATTTAGACTGATGCAAAGAGCACACATATTAAACGTCTTATTAGTGGATCATATCGTCTTTATGGATGAGGATAATTTCAGTCAATTTTTTTTCCACGAAGGATTTTGATCGCCACCAGATATAAACAAAGGTGATGATACACTTTTACTTAAGAGGACTGAGTTTACCGAATCTTGAATACTCACTTGACTCACTGACTTCTTCTTCTTCTAATACTCACTTCTTTTTAACCATGCTAGTTTTACGATTATCCTTCTTTATGCTCGTTAATTTTATTATAAATTACAGTTTATAAATTAAATTTTCTGTGTAAAAGATAATGAATAACTTTTTGCTTGGAGGATAAATAATTTCAGTGCTTTTTTGTCTGACAACATACATTTGAGAAGCATTAAAAATGTAAATATTGATATTTTCCTTTTAAAAAGTCAACCTAGAGACGTATAACAAAATAAATGTTAATTTTCGAACGAAATTTACTGTTTTAATTAATAACTATTTATATTATTTTAGACATTACTTTTCACTTACACCAACACTATATTTAACTGAAATATTGTTATAAACTGGAATGCAACCAAAATTAAATGTTCCACTAAGATGAACTTCTGAAAGTGTTTTTGCTTTTCATAGTAACAAGAAAAAGGCGTAAAAGATACACATGAATTAATTTATAATTTTCTTCATGAATTATTTAATTGGACGCCTACTCAAAAATATATTGCGCGTGTTTATTTTACCAGATTCTTCTCAGTTATTTAAAAACGCTAATTACTTTAAAAATTAATTTCACACATTTACTTTGGAGTACTAAATGTTAAATTCCTTTTTTAGAAATTTAAAAACATTAGCATAAATATTACATTCGTAAAGACTTCGTAAAATGTTGCAATTAGAAAAAGACAACTTTAATAATTTGTTTGCCTCATTAAGGTAATGTATTTATTTTGAATCATTTTTAAAAATAATTCAAAATAAATATTAAAAATAATTTAATTAGTAAACCTTTTTGATTTGCATGAATTTATTACAAATTTGATAGACATTAAAAGTTTCGTGTAATATTTTTTTTTTTTTGTCTTTGTTGATATTTAATATTATTATTTACTTATTCTCATTTCTGCATTGCAAATTTTATTGATAATAGGAAAAAATTAAAATAGCAGGAAAAGATACTATTTTAAAGTCACTAATGTTCTCGTATCACACTTTTATTACTTTGTATTTTTATGGTTAAGAAAAACGTTCTCTTTTTCGATATACATTTTCGACATTCCTTTAGATAACAGTACTATGCCCGATCAGTTTCTCGATGACACAAGCCTCCTCAGCAAAAATACCCCCCTAATATATTTCAACTGTAATTTAAAGAATAATGTCTGCAGAACAGAAGTCATTTACATCACCATAGGTCATAAGTATCATAAACCTACTATCAAGTTAAATAATAATATCAGCCCTTCGAAAACTGAAATAAAATAACTTGGAATTATACTTGAGAACCACCTCCAAGGCTGCTCTCTCTGCCTATATCAAATAAATATTCAAAAACACCTCTTCCAAAGCGAAAGTCAAAAATTCAAAGCAAACTATCTCCTCTAATTTGTAGAAACTCTATTATGGGCAGATCTTACATGTTATTCATCTACAACTATTATGCTAAGATCCATTTTTACTTCCGCTTGGTACGTTTGGGCATATGCAGCAGACAGCAAAATCTGTTCAATAAAAGGGAACTTCAATAAAAGGGTTCTGTTCAATAAAAGGGTGTTCAATAAAGGGTAACAAAATCTGTTCAATAAAACATGATTAAAAGTCAAACCTGAAGAACCAGATGGTTCATGAAAAACACTGAATTTTAAACTATAATAGACAATCTTCAGCGTATGTAATCTAGCGGTGGCAGAGCTGTTTGCTAGTGATTCAGAATCCACTTTAAACTGTAGGTTCCGGTCTAATTAGCCTAAAGTATCCAAAAAATGACCGTAGAGCGGCAAGCCAAACCCAAATCAAGCTCAGTATGTAAAATTGATGAATAAGATTTCCATTATATTCTTTAAAATTTTACCAACCATGGTAATAGTGCCATAAAAAGAAATTAAAGATTACTCTCAAAATACAAATCGAAAACCATCTAAAAAATACTAAATTAATCTCCTCTTTATTTAGCCGTTTTTTCCTTCTTATTAAAATTTTATAGCCATAACTTAATTTTATTTCTCAGCAATCGAAGTTATCATACAAGGGATATGCCCCCCCCATGGGTGAGCCCTGCGACCATTGCGTGAGCCATTAAATCCTATTCTATCTTTTTTTTAAACGTGTTTTCTGCCCCTGATCATGCAAATATTTCATTATTTTCTTTATAAGTTTAATGCATCTAAACTTTGAGATATTTATCAAAACTTGCCTACTGTCAAAAATAATTCACCTTCCTTTATTAATTTCGAACAAAATTTTGATAAGGCATGGTAATATATACTGCATTTAATTTTTTGTTCATACATTAAACAATGCAGAAACACAAAGGGTGAACTTTATCTTATCACAATTAAAAAGCAACAAAAACAAAATTCATCTACTGTATGACATTTTACAAGAGTCATTATGTCTTTTTTTTTCAATGTATTTTGTAAACAAGGATAGTTTTTTTTTTTAACTGAAAGAAAATTGCTTTCAGATTTTCCATGAAATCTGTTACTCACTTTTTCTTTTTATTCGTTTGTACTTCAGATGATTTAACAATAAGAATAACTGTTTTTTAATACATTTTTTGTTTATGAAAATATTGAAAAACTTATTTTTGTTTAGAAATTTAATTTTAAAATAATAATTATTTTTTTTCAATGTATTTTATAACCTGGATAGTTTTTTTTAATTGAAAGAAAATTGCTTTCACATTTGCCATGAAATCTCTCACTCCTACTTTTATTCTTTTTATTCTTTTGTACTTCAGATGATTCAACAATAAAAATATCTGTTTCCTAATATATATTTTTGTTTATAAAAACGTAGAAAAAAATTTATTTTTTTGTTTAGAAATTAAATTTTAATTATTAAGAAAAACATTTTATTTGAAGGTTTGCATCCACCTTGAAAGATAAATTATTTAAATTATGTACTTTAGCGAAATGCTATCTATAATAAATAATTATTCTCTTGAGTTATTTAAAAGGGAATATACTGTCAGTAGTAGAAAATGACACCAGACTATTATTCTTTTAAATTGCAAAATATCTCATAAATTTGTGACATATTTGTGTATTCTGCTCTTTTTACACATCATTAGCATGATTGTTTGAACTTATGTTTCAGAAATAGATCTTTTTTCTACCTAATGGATGGTTTTATTATCCAACTGTTTCAATAGACCAGTACATATATTCTATAAAATATCCGAGCTGCTTCTTGATTATCTTTGACTACGGTTGAATCAAGAGAATGTTTTTAAATGAATGCTAAAGTTCTGAAAGTTTATGTTAATGTCTTGATGATGGTGGGATTGATATTTATCTTCTGTTTGACTACAATTGAAACTATGATTACTGAAGATGCATCAAGAAATGTACTAAAGGAAACAAGTAAGCAGCTTCCTTGGCTAATTAATCCTCAGAAGTCTATAATTTTAGCTAATCGTGTTATTAATAATGATTTGAAACCAGAAAATATTAAAGGAACGATATTACCCTCATTGTTTAATGTAAATATAATTGAAAAGCTGTTTAAATCCAACCACGAAAACTTAAATCTGGGACAAGATGAAAAGCAACAGAAACTGAGTGAAAAATCTCACCAAAAACGCGATTTCTTAAGTGTATATAATAAAACCTGTACTGGAAATGAAACAGAATCGTCCAAAGTAAATCTGGATTCAGATAGCGAATTGGATTCTACAACTACCACCAAAGATAGTGATAAGTCTCGGTTCAAGCGCAATACTTTTATCTCATCACCAAAATATTTACTGTCCGGTAACTTATTCGAAAAACTAGAAGAAAACTCGCAGATTTTCGAAAATGACATAGAACCAACAAGATCGAAAACAAAAATTTTTTAAAAATTCAGAATCACGATTCAAACGCAGTCTTGGACTTGAAACTATGAATAAACCAATGTCAGCAGAACTTTTCATAAGAAATAATTATCCATTTAACTCTAATAACAAGCGTGGCATCGTTTATAACAGCAAAGAAAAGCAGCATTTTCCATCCTTGTCAGATTCAACTCAAATTGCAAAAGCCCATAAAACTGGTAATTTCGTAATAACAAGTAATGCACTGAACAACTTTCAAGAGGATGATAAACCCTTACCGAAAATTAGCCAGTCATTTACTACAAATAGAACATTGTCTCATGAAAAGTTACTGGAAAAATTTCAAGATTTAAACATGGGAGTTGATGGTAGATTTTCAAGCCAGTCTCTAAATGAAAACCATGATATACCTCGGAACGATACAATAAGCAAATTTTGGTGGAAAAAATTGCCAATCAAAATTAATTTGAAGAATAATGATAATCAATTTACAAATATTTCAAATTCGAATTCACTAACAAAATTGGGTAACATGAAATCTCTTTGCAACTGCAAGGAGGAAGATTTCGACATGAATACTTCAGGAATGCAGGTGGCCAATATGATGAAAGGAAATGATCATCTTGAAAATGAACGACATACCGGAAAGGCTTTCACTACGGAGGATGTCAATACAAATCAAAAGGAAGATAACATCCTGAGGACAATCCAAATAAACAGCGAGTACAATGCAGAAAACAAATTTCCAATGTCACAAGAAACCCCTTATCAGTGAGAAGAATGGGAAAATTGGGCCTGCGGACTTCATCCAAAAGAGAGCAAGAAGGTTACGAGCATGAAGATAAAAGAGAAGATTATAGGAAACAGAATAAAAGACATCCTAAATGTGAAAGCCAGAGAAGAAAATACTATTGTAAATGACAGAAGAAACGAAAACGAAGAAGCTTATAAACCTCCGACGGATGAAATGGAAACAAAATTTATGTTTCGAAGTTTCTCTGGTAAAGGGGACGTTTCGCATAAAGAGGTAACTGACCTAAATAAAGCTTATGACTCTAATTTAGCACTTGAAAATCTTATGAAATAAAGAAGAATACAAAATCGAAGAAAAATAAAAAGTGCCAAAGAAAATCAGAGCATGAATAAATATTTAAAGAGTGAGAAGTACTCCAAGAACAAATATGGTATTAGCAACGAATTTGTTAAAAAAATATTGATAAAATCCTACTCAAGATATAAGCAGAAAAATTTCTAAAAAGCCTTTGAAATCGTATTTGAAAAAAAAGGAAGATAATTTCTATCGTGAGGAATTTAAAAGAAATCACTTAAATAAGCAAGATCATGTTTCCAACAAAAGAAGCATAAAACGATGGTATCGTTATCCTTTGACAAAAAACATCCAGATATTCAAACGAAAAATATAAAATACAACTCTATTAAAAAGAAAGCTTTTCTCCTGAAGTTAAAAAGAAAACGTCGATTACGTAAGTAAACTAAACTTTCGGGAAATGTTAAACGGACCTCTAAAAAAGAACCACTTTGATAAAAAAGATTATTAATGTAATTGCACAATTAAATCAAGATAAAAGTCCCAATCAAAGGAAGAAAATAACGAGAAAACTACAGTGAGTAGGAGTCAAATGTTCAAAGGTAATTATAAAAAACACCCCAATAAGCGTTGCTGATACTGGTAATAAGATGAATCTGCACTTAGTAAATAAAGACATTTATTCCTCCAGAGAGGCAAATTATAATGAAAAAACTTCTGAATTAAATAAAGATAAATTACCAAATTTGACGGACAAAAGATAAGCTTGCTTACAGAAATGGTTTTTTCAGTAGTTTTGGAAATTTGTTAAACAGTATTTTGAAAGGTGTGTTAAATCAGTTTGTTAATCCATTAACAGATATAAAGACTAGACATTATAAGCACAGTATGCGGAAAAACAAGGTGTTCCATAAATTCGAAGATGAATCTTATGTAAAAGAAATACCAATCAAACTACAACTGAAACTGGTACCAAGTAGAGAAGTAGAAAAAAAAGGACAGATTTTGCTACAAATGATAGAGCAAAAGCAATCTATATCGACATTCCTACATCCCATTTGCATCCTGTAGATAATACTAAAATGGGGAAATCCCCGATATCATTAAAACTTGAAAGTGAATATACTAACTACGATAAAGAACATGGAATTGAAAAAAATGGTATCTTTAACGTAACTAAAGTAAAAATTGATACTACTGACAGTAGAGATAGTTTATTAAATGAAGATAAAAACAATATTAACCCTTTTACTTCTTTTCAAATTTACCCTCCTACTAATGATAGTAGAGATAGTTTATTAAATGAAGATAAGAATAAAATTAACCCTTTTACTTCTTTTCAAAGCTACCCTCCTACTAATGATAGTAGAGATAGTTTATTAAATGAAGATAAGAATAAAATTAACCTTTTTACTTCTTTAACCCTTCTACTAATGATTTTATTAAATGAAGATAAGAATAAAATTAACCCTTTTACTTTCAAAGCTACCCTCCTACTAATGACAGTAGAGATAGTTTATTAAATGAAGATAAGGATAAAATTAACCCTTTTACTTCTTTCAAAGCTACCCTTCTACTAATGATAGTAGAGATACTTATTAAATGAAGATAAGAATAAAATTAACCCTTTTACTTCTTTCAAAGCTACCCTCCTACTAATGATAGTAGAGATAGTTTATTAAATGAAGATAAGAATAAAATTAACCCTTTTACTCCCTTTCAAAGCTACCCTCCTACTAATGACAGTAGAGATAGTTTATTAAATGAAGATAAGGATAAAATTAACTCTTTTCTTCTTTTCAAAGCTACCCTTCTGCTAATGATAGTAGAGAGTTTATTAAATGAAGATAAGAATAAAATTAACCCTTTTACTCCCTTTCAAAGCTACCCTCCTACTAATGATAGTAGAGATAGTTTATTAAATGAAGATAAGAATAAAATTAACCCTTTTACTTCCTTTCAAAGCTACCCTCCTACTAATGATAGTAGAGATAGTTTATTAAATGAAGATAAGAATAAAATTAACCCTTTTACTTCTTTTCAAAGCTACCCTTCTGCTAATGATAGTAGAGACTTATTAAATGAAGATAAGAATAAAATTAACTCTTTTACTCCCTTTCAAAGCTACCCTCCTACTAATGATAGTAGAGATAGTTTATTAAATGAAGATAAGAATAAAATTAACCCTTTTACTTCTTTTCAAAGCTACCCTTCTGCTAATGATAGTAGACACTTATTAAATGAAGATAAGAATAAAATTAACTCTTTTACTCCTTTCAAAGCTACCCTCCTACTAATGACAGTAGAGATAGTTTATTAAATGAAGATAAGGATAAAATTAACCCTTTTACTTCTTTTTCAAAGCTACCCTTCTACTAATGATAGTAGAGATAGTTTATTAAATGAAGATAAGAATAAAAATAACCCTTTTTACTCCCTTTCAAAGCTACCCTCCTACTAATGATAGTAGAGATAGTTTATTAAATGAAGATAAGAATAAAATTAACCCTTTTACTCCTTTCAAAGCTACCCTCCTATTAATAATAGTAGAGATAGTTTATTAAATGAAGATAAGAATAAAATTAACCCTTTTACTTCTTTTTCAAAGCTACCCTTCTGCTAATGATAGTAGAGACTTATTAAATGAAGATCAGAATAAAATTAACTCTTTTACTCCCTTTCAAAGCTACCCTCCTACTAATGACAGTAGAGATAGTTTATTAAATGAAGATAAGGATAAAATTAACCCTTTTACTTCTAATTTCAAAGCTACCCTTCTACTAATGATAGTAGAGATAGTTTATTATTCCTTTAAATGAAGATAAGAATAAAAATAACCCTTTTACTCCTTTCAAAGCTACCCTTCTACTAATGATAGTAGAGATAGTTTTTAAATGAAGATAAGAATAAAATTAACCCTTTTACTCCCTTTCAAAGCTACCCTCCTATTAATAATAGTAGAGATAGTTTATTAAATGAAGATAAGAATAAAATTAACCCTTTTACTTCTTTTCAAAGCTACCCTTCTGGTAATGATAGTAGAAACTTATTAAATGAAGATCAGAATAAAAATTAACTCTTTTACTCCCTTTCAAAGCTACCCTCCTGCTAATGACAGTAGAGATAGTTTATTAAATGAAGATAAGGATAAAATTAACTCTTTTCTTCTTTTCAAAGCTACCCTTCTACTAATGATAGTAGAGACTTATTAAATGAAGATAAGAATAAAATTAACCCTTTTACTCCCTTTCAAAGCTACCCTCCTACTAATGACAGTAGAGATAGTTTATTAAATGAAGATAAGGATAAAATTAACCCTTTTACTTCTTTTCAAAGCTACCCTTCTACTAATGATAGTAGAGACTTATTAAATGAAGATAAGAATAAAATCAACCCTTTTACTCCCTTTCAAAGCCACTCTCCTACCTATGAAAGTAGAGATAGTTTATTAAATGAAGATAAGAATAAAATTAACCCTTTTATTTCTTCTCAAAGCTACCCTCCTGCTAATGATAGTAGAGATAGTTTATTAAATGAAGATAAGAATAAAATTAGCACTTTTTCTTCTTTTCAAAGCTACTCACCTAACGAGGAGTTCAGTTCAGAAAAAATAATTCAATATCTATTTATTCTAAAACTTTAGAAAATATGTCAGAAAACGACGAAGTGCCAGATTTTCGTGCTAAGTTGTATGTAAATAATCAAGAAATAAACAGTGGCTCAAATTGTATTTCTAAGGGAATACAATATTATGATGTTTTTGAAAATGAAATGTCTGACATTGGATCCAACAAAAGTAAGAAAAGGGATCCTGTTGAAGATAACACTACAGTTTTCTGTAATATATAAAAATGATACTGTGATAACACTACAGTTGAAAAATGGCTCTCATGTCAATGATCAAACGCAGAAAATCACACCTGAAACGAAAGCATATTTTGAAAAAGTAGCTATTAATCATAATCTCCGACCTGAAAACTATTTTAAAGATGAAATCAAGATTGAATTTTCCAACCCTTATTTGAGAATACAAAGAACATTGTAAATGAAAAAAACGTAAATCATATTAAAACGTTGAATGAGTATGAGGGTATTTATAATCCTATAGAACATAAAAATCAAACTGTTGAAATGAAAAAAGAATTAAGGACAAATGATAATGAATCAAGAGATGGACTGTTAACAAATAAAGAAAAAAGCATTTCTAACTCCATAAAAAATGTAGCTATTAATCATATTCTTGGACCTGAAAACTATTTTCAAGATGAAATCAAGGCAGAATATTTCGACAATTATTTGAGAATACAAAGAACATTGTAAATGAAAAAAAACGTAAATCATATTAAAACGTTGAATGAGTATGAGGGTATTTATAATCCTATAGAACATAAAAATCAAACTGTTGAAATGAAAAAGATTTAAGGACAAATAGAATCATAATAATCAAACTGAAGACTTTTCAAAGATGAAATTTCGACAATTATTTGGAGAATACAAAGAAATGAAAAAGAATGAGTATGAGGGTATTTATAATCCTATAGAACATAAAAATCAAACTGATAATGAATCAGATAATGAATCAGGAAGAGATGGACTGTTAACAAATAAAGAAAAATATTTCTAACTCCATAAAAATCTAACCAAAGATAGAAATGAATCTATGGAAGAAATTAATGATAAAACATTTGAGGAACAGCTAATTCAGAAAGGAAACAAACACGAAGAAAATAATTTTATGAATGGAAATCAAACAGAATATAAGACAGACAGAATAGAAGCACGAAGAAATGGACTGCTAACAAATAAAGAAGAAAGCATTTTTGACTCAATAAAAAAATCTAGCCAAAAATGGAAATGAACCTACGATAGAAAACATTAATGATAAAATATTTAATGAGCATCTTATTCAGAAAGGAAACAAGCGTGAAGAAAATGATTTTATGAATGGGAATCAAACAGAATATAGGACCAATAGAACAGTAGCACGTATAAAATCTGGCCAAGAAGAAAAGCTACAAAAATACAACTAATACTCAAAATTTATCTTTAAATAGCCAGAACCTAAAAAATGACGTGGAAAATAATTATGCTGTAGGAGAAAGGATAGACGATATAAAAAGAAAAGCATACCTCACCGAAAAAAACCTTTTGAAGTGTCTACTTTAAGAGAAACTTCGACTCTGGAGCATAAAGATGATAAAGTAGATGAATTGATATTTCCGTCACGTTATGACTATATAAAGGAACTAAAGGTAACTGAAGTTCCGAGGGATTCTCTTTTTAACAACAAAAAGACAAAAATATTCTCCATTAAGAAGGGATAACGAAATAACACTTAAAATTTTCTCTGATAAGTCCCACTTGCAGAATGATATATTGGAGAGCCATAAAGAAACAAATGCTGCTGAAGATGGAAATTTAAATGCGCTACAACAAAATCTTCAAATATAGAATTTAAAAAACTATTCTGCCGGATATTGAATCTTCTTTTTTAAAAAAAATAAGAAATACGTGTGGCAATTCAAAAACACTTATTCCAGGTGATATATATAACAGAAAAGTCCCTGACAATAATTTTGAAGAGTTTCAGAAAAATATTAGCATCTTTGATGGAATAAAAATGAGACAGCTACCAAGCTTGATACCAAACTTTTCAAGGCAGAAACTATTGAGGAAAATTTTCCTGAAGCAAAAAATTGAAAATAACGAAAATCTAAATGGAGATTTTCTTAAAATGAAAAACAGTTCAGAGTTGGATCCATCTCAATCATATATCAGCATGATAAGTGAGAGGAATAAAAATCAGAAATATTCCAATATGGATTTTGGGAAAATTGAAAATGCAACAGAGGAACAAAATACTCACGCTAACAGCACATACGATTATAAAATGATTTAAGTAAAATAAACTTTCCAAATGGTATTAATAGTTTTCACGGAAAAATTCGTGACAATGAAAATGTATTACAAAATTCATCAAATGCAACAAGTAAAGAATCTGTAAAAATAATTTCAAATATTGATTTGATATTTGGAGACATGGATAAAGATTTGCAAATGATAATTTAAGTTTGAAAGACAAGAACAACAAAAATATGTTTGAAAACACCAACGAAACTATTTTTTCTATGCAAAATAACGAATCCTTTACTGAGAATTTAATAGATCATGATAAAGCATCACAAAACAGTGATAAATATTCTATATCTAATAATTCAGATAGTTTTTCAGCGGTTAAAAAAAGATGATAATTTCTTTAATGATAATTTCCTGGATTTTTTTATCTCTGGAGAAAATGCGAACAAAAAGATGAAAAAATTGTGCAATCATTACCAAATGATAATGTACTAATGTCCGAGAATCCAGCCAAAAGTGCTGCTAATGGCAATGACTTGAAATTTTCGGAAACATATTGTTGTCCAGTAATAACCAAATAATGGAAAACCCTTTCGAAAGTGGTTCCAGAAATATCTTTACAGATCCATTACAGTCCCATAATGCACCAGTGCTGAATAATTTTAATGACGAAATAGAAGATGAATCTTCTCGGAATCGATCAACTTTAATAAATGATGTCAATGAAGATGGTAAAGGAGACACAAATGAAGTTCTGAACGATACAGCTTCTACCCATCTTTCCGAAAATAGCAACATGGAATCTTTTAGCAGATTTATTTTATGGGGAGGAACTACCTCAGAAACCTCCTCAAGCACTTACATCCTCTCGTATGTCGCCATGTTGCAAGTATGCTTCTAAAGTTCTTGAATTTTTAATAGTAAGAAGAATAAATCATTTTCTGACAACACTAAGAGATGCTTTTGCGCATATTGTCCTAGATACTTTAATCTCTTATCAAAGAATCACACTTCCACAATAAACAAGGAAGGTAAAAAAAGCGAAAAAGACTTTCCCCATCGACGTATTGGACAAGAGCCTTATGGTTGACGCTCCAGTGCATGAAATTTTGATGGAATTAGTTTGATAATCCTTTTTGCACACTTTGCACTGAACCTGTGAGTGTTACGCATTTTGTTTTCTAAAAAATATATAATATTTTTAGAATCTTTTAATCATATATTCTACAAAGTAAATTCCTTATAAAGTTTTATGTTTCCCTAACTATGAATATGGTATTAAAAAGTTGTAACATCTTTAATAATTACTTTCTGCTTTAACTATTACATTTATTGGTCTGTGAAAATTTTTGGAACCACTATAAATTTCTTAAAAGATTACTTTTTAATAGTTAACGAAATAAGAAAAAAATTATTATTTTGTAATTAAACATTTATCTAAGAGAAGGTTTATCTAGAAAAATGATAAAATTGTATAATTGTAGTGGTATTGTAATGGATAAATATTAAATCTGGACTTGTAGTTTTACTATGTCACAAAATAATAGTGCTAACAATTAACGAAATTTGCTATCATAAATTTGCAATTAATGAAATTTGCTTAACATAAATTTGCTATCAAGTTTTATGTTTTCCAAAATATGAATATGGTATTAAAAGTTACAACACCTTTATAATTACTTTCTACTTCGACTATTGCATTAATTTGTATCTGAAAAATTTTGGAACCACTATAAATTTCTTTAAAAATTATTTTTTAATAGCTCCCCGTAATTAGAAAATTTTTGATTTTAGTAATTAAACAATTATGTTAGCGAAGATCAATCTAGAAAAATGATCAAATTGTTTAATAATTATAGTGGATTAACTCTGAATCTGTAAATGTATTTTTGCTGTGTCACAAAATAATTGTGCTAACAAATAACGAAAAAAGGTTATTTCATGACGCAGTAAAAGGACAAAAAATGTAATTCTTTCGTAATTAATATGCATTTAAGATAATTATTGCCTACTTATATTTCATCAAATTTTAAAATTCATGATAAATACTTTGATTACCTAGTTATTTTTTATTATTTAGTGTGAAGAAGATTAGAAAACACATTTTCTCATTACAATCTTTGTTGCGATAAATTAAATAATGTTTACAGAATGGTTTTATAATAATGAAAATTAAATTACTTTTAAGTCTGTAGAAAATTAAATAATGTTTACAGAATGTTTTTATAATACAAAATTTAAGTACTTTTAAGTCTGCAGATAATTAAAAAGCTGTTTACAAGTTATGTTAAAAAAGATGTATTAAAAATTAAAAAGCTGTGTTTTAAATAAAATATTTTTAAAAAAACTATTTAAAAATATGTAATAAAATGTATTGTCTGCTTTTGTGTTACGGCAATTACAATTTTTTATTGGGGATATGCACATTTTAAACCAAATAGGAATTCATTCCAAGGAAATGTATACTTCATCGAAGAAAATAATAATAATAATATTTTGTTGTTGCTATTGTTGTTATTTATTGCACTTGTATTTTAGTTTTAAAAATCTGACAAATTTTTAAAAATTAAATGTAGTACAAGGAAAATTAAAGAAAATTCATATGAACACTTAATTCTGAGTTTGGCTTGAAAGATTAGAAATTTTCGTTATTTTTAATAAATGTTTATAAAATATTTTAAAATTCTATATCTTTTAAATCATACCTTCATTTACAGTTATAAAAATTTAAAAACTGATTTTATAAACGCTAAATAATCAAGCCTAATGGTTAGATGCAATTTTATTTCCTCAAACGTAATATTACTTGGTATATATAACAAACCGATGGTTTTATGATATAACATTTAGGACGTGGTTAATAAAACAATTGTTTTATCAGAAAATCTATAAAATATGTATTAATTGGGGAAATTTTGCATAACAAATATTACACATATTGTATTATTTTATGATGAAGTAGCAAAATGTTGTAAAATGGCTAGTTCAGATCCCAAGAGTAAGTTATTTTATGTTATCTTTTACTTTTAACTGGAAATTTATCTTTTATTATAATTGCAGGTAAAAGATAAAATAAATACATCACACAAAAAAATGTAAAAATATCACTGTACAATTTTAATTGTATTTTTAAATAATACGTTAATATGATGAGATTTAATTAAAAAAAAATTTTTAAACTCTTATTTATGATAGTAATAAATCATATTGTATCAATAAAAATAAAATTGACAATTGAAATGGAGGTCTGATAGCCGAGTGGCTATCGCACTGGCACTCGATACCACTGGATTCGGGTTCGTGTCCTGGTGGTGCCATGGATGTTTGTAGTGGTTCGGAGTCCACTTTAAACCGTAGTTCCTGGTCTAACATGATCGTAGAGCGCTGCTGGGGTATTGTTACTCCCGCGTCTGTAGCTTATCTTCAAGCTACACGCACCTCCTTGGTAATGCTAAATGAGTAATGCCGGCGCAGCGCTTGATTTAAGGCATAAAATACAACTGTCTAAGTGTTTGCCAGCTGCATTAAAAAGATTATTTGAAATGAATATTTGCAGAATTTTAAAATTATAAGTTTCAGAAAAGCAACTTTAATAATTCAAGTCATTCTTGTGCATAAAAAAAATTCTAAGAAAATTATTTAACATGTGTCATTCATCGATACAAAATAATTAAATTTTATTAAACAATCAAAACAGTAAACAAAGAATTAGTGGCACGATATTACATAAATTTAATAACTATGTCAGTATTTGGTTTTGTCTTCTGTAATAACCAAGCACAAAAGTGGTGGTTCAAAAGGTTTTTATTTATCGATTTTTTTTTTGTTACTTTTTTTGTTTTTGCCTAAAATCCAGTAGTTCACAAATATATGTGGATCCAAACAGATTTGAATATTTAAATAAATTATTTAGCTATAACAACATCTATTGCCTTGAGTACAATTATAAAACGAACCATGTTTTTAGTAATAAATATTTTGAAGGTCAAAATATACCTTAAAAAATACTACATCCAGTTTAGCACGTTACTGACAAATGATATGATCTATTATGCAATAAAATATTCTTCTATTTTCAAAAGTGGGGCCTGATGGCCGAATGGCTAGCGCTCTGGCGTTCAGTACCGCAGGTATCGGGTTCAAATCCCGGCTTTGCCCATGGGTGCTTGTAGTGGTTCGGAATCCACTTTAAGCCGTAGGTCCCGGTTGTAGAGCGCTGCGGGGCATTGTTACGCCGCGTCCGTGGCTTACCATCAAGTTACACGCCCCCTGGGTAATGCAAAGTGAGTAACATCTGTGCAGCGCTTGCCTTAAGGTATCCAAGACGTCCATGTCTAAGTGTTTGCCCGCTGCATTAGAAAGAAAAAAAAATTTTTAAGTGTATTTTTTATTCAATAAAAAAGTTGAATCATGTTCCCTGTCTTAATACTGCATCAAATTCAGAAATGCATGTCGAAAGGATTATTAATTTTATTTTTTAATTAGAATAGATTTATGATAAGAGTCAGCGACAGAAATGTCTGTGAGGGCTACAGATGGTACAAACCTAATATGGTTCTTATTTTGCTCTTATCATTTTTTTAAAAATCAGACTTAGATAAGAGCAAGACAAAGACTAACCTCCCTTTCTAAAATCATAAAGTATTACATATAGAATTAAAGAATATACTTATCACACCTGAAAAATATTCACCATTTTTTTATGACTAAGTAAGTAATTTTTTGTCAAGAAGTCTTTAGTTTTATTGCAAGATCCCTATATTGGTTGTTCAACGTGTCTGCATTTTTTACAACTCTTACTCAAGTATCCCATTAGATTTGCTAGTAAGGTGTCAGTCTTAATCTAATGCATGCTTTTGAGAATTGATTACATAATTTATTGCATTACGAAAAAATTCATATGAAATTTTACATTCCTTAACAATAAGCAGATATCAAGAATCAGCCTAATTAGTGTGCCCATACTGAACTAGTTATGCATTATCTGGTGGTTTAAATTGTTGGTGAAAAATATTAACTACTATTTAACTATATAATTTATGGCCTACTTCCTCATACATCAATTTTAACATACAAATCATGTTATATAACAGGTGGGCTGAAAGGTTCGTAGGCTGACACATAGATGGCGCTACTAGTATTAAATCCATATGATTTTTAGTTAGCCTTAACTTTCAAAAGACACATGTATAAATTTGACAAGTGTTGCACTATTAGTATTAGTATTTTTGTGAGTTATAGCATTTTAGTGAAGTTATAGCATTTTTAGTGTTCATCACGTGCAGTCCACTCGGCTGATTGTCGATTGGACTCCGGTGTGAAATGATGGAGCCATGTTTCATCCATTGTCACATATCGACTCAAAATGCGGGTTTATTACGATTGAACAGCTCCAAACACTGCTTAGAATCATCAATTCATTGTTGTTTTTGGTCGATTGTGAGCTTTCGCATATCCAAATATTCATTCACGATATGTCCAACACGTCCCTATGATATCTTTAGGGTCTCAGCTATCTCAATCAACTTCACTTTACGGTTATCAGAAATTATTTTGTGGACTCTTTTGATGTTTTCGTCGGTAACAGCCTCTTTGGGGCGTTCACTGCGTGCATCGTCCTCGGTGCTCATTTCGCCTCTTTTAAATTTAGCAAACCACTTCTCTACGGTTGATTTTCCTGGTGCAAAGTCCGAATAATGTTTACCAAGCCAAGCCTTGGCTTCAATAGTATTTTTTCGCCAAAAAGCAATGCTTTATTAACACACGAAATTCCTTTTCATTCATTTTTTCAAACTAACAAAAGTTGCTTCACTAAAACTGCTATAACTCACTTACTAATAGTGCAACAGCTGTCAAATTTATACACGTGTCTTTTGAAGGTTAGGGCTAACTAAAAATTATATGGATTTAATACTAGTAGAGCCATCTATGTGTCAGCCTAGGAACTTTTCAGCGCAACTGTTAAAAGGAAATTAATGACAAATAAAATGTCAGAGTTCTACACAGTGTCTTTTAGCTAAATTAAATTATCATAGGCATATTATTATTGACAAATTCAGATTTTTACTATCACCACACTGATGAACTTTTCGCATCACACATATAGGATAAATTCCAGCTATACAGATTCAAGCGATCACAATGATCTAAAAGACCTTTGCCGCAAACCCTTTCTAAACTTTTCCTAATAAATATTAACAAACAATGCGGTTTTTAAAAATATATTTTGAAATTTAATATTTATTGTATAAAGACCGTTTTCCCTCATTTTTTAAAATATGCATATGTATACTCGACCTTATCAGAATACAAAAACCCTATAATTGCTTCAGGTAGAAATAATGCCTCTAAAAGTGTTTTCTCTAAAGAAAGATTATAATAGTTCCATTAAAAAATTGTAAAGAATGATGTACCGTCTGATATCCTATTATGTTTAACAATAGAAAATCTTTCATAGTAAAGTTCTTGACTTAGCAAAAAAAAAAAAAATACATCAATCACTTACAAAGTGATGCATCAAAATCTAACCTTTTAATAAACAATAGCCACGGTTTTTCATTAAACTTCTTGTTCAATGCTTTTCAAAGACATGAAAGTTTTTTTTTAAGTTATATGTTTTTAATGAATTTTTACTTGTAAGGATATTTTGTAATTATTGATTAAGCTTTTAATACGGCCCATAACTTAAAGTATGTTAATGTACATACATGAATTCAGACTCAAAATGATTTCTTCTGAATGCTTTTCCCTTAAAAGATATTTAAGATATAAATTTGAAAAATGCTTTTTTTTTTTTTTTATTTTAGCCATTTAAATTATTATTTTGACATATAACATGCTAAATCATGAAGTTATCATAAAGCCCATATTTAAAGAAGTTAAATCTCCTCAAAATTGTTAGTTCATATAAATAACTATATATTATTGCTATGTATAATATCATAGATTATTGCTGTGTATTTAAGCTTTAAAAGTAAGTTTAATAAGATTTTTAAGTAAAATTAACTAGATCTTTCTACTTCATTGTCCTGTTTATAATAAAATTAACAATCCAGACTTTATATGCACCGTGAAAGTTAAAAAGGTTTACAGGCTGTTGTAAAAACTAAACACCGTTTATTCTTTAGCATACTCATTCTTAGCATGCATGCATTCTTTAGCATTTTACTGATAATTTTTTAAATAATTTTTTTTCTTGAGCAGCCTTAAATATTTCTGTTGCTTATTAATAGTTTCACAAGGAGCAGAACATTCACAGGACATGAGGGATTCAGTAATAAAATTGTACATAGATAGCAAATAAGAGCGACAGATGTAATCTGTCGCTCTGAGCAAAGCTGGATAAAAGAGAGTACATAGATAATTACAAAGCTAGATAAGAAGAGGGAAAGAGTACATATAGAGCTACAAAGCTAGATAAGAGAGAGAGAGTACATACAGAACAATTTAAGTCACTAAAATCATTTGTAAAATAACTATACAACAAATTTACAAAAAGTATGTAAACCGTGGCTATGGAAAAAAATTATCGAAAGAATCCAAGTTGAAAATAAAAAACATAAAATAAGGCAAGAACCAAGTTATATTGAATATCAATTAATCGAGAAAAGATTTTTAATGAGAAAAGTGAAGACAAAATCGAAAGATTAGTGTTCTAAAATGTAGAAAGCATTTGTGTTAAGTATTCGCAATGTTCTAGGAAAAGCAGGAAAACAATAGTGGGTTATGCTAATAAAACAGTTTATAATAAAAGAAGAGATTAAGATTAATAAAACAATATGAAAATCATCTCCAATTCTTTTTGAATTCTTTTAATTATTTTTCACTGAAAGTAAATTCAGTGTCCATGGATCAGATGAATACAAAATGTTTGGAAAACACCAGATGCAGACATCCAACAAACGAAGAGGTTTGATTTGGTTTGTCACTCTATGGCTATTTTTTTACACACTTCAGGCTACTTAGACCAGTACCTACAGTTTAACGTGGATTCCGAATCACTAACAAACATTCATGCCACCGCCAGGATTCGAACCTAAAACCTATGGTACTAATAGCCTGAGCGCTAGTCAATTGGCCATCAAGCCGCAAAAAAGGAGGAACTGTTCAATTACTGTTGCGGTTCGATTTTGGCAATGAACAGTCTGTGAGATTGGACAGGTAAGTTTGTAATAATCCAACAAAAGGAATAATAAGGAATAATAAATCCCCACACAAATATTTGAATATTTTAAAATGTAATCTGAGTCAGCCTCTAAATTATGACTTAAAGAATCACACATCTTTCAAGACGATCAAAAACATACTGCTTGAATTATAAAGAAACACTTGTTACAAAAAAACAGACCTAAACCCATTCCCAAATAGAATTTCCTTTGCTCAATGAAATTAATATATCTTGATGGACAAATTAGGAAACATCAAACTTAAGAATGATTTTAAAAGTTTTTTTTTTCCACCACTGATAGCAAGTACCATTCTTTGTCACTCAAAATTCAATAAACTTACAACTTCAAGACCAAACGCAGTGATAAAACTCAAAGACCATCCTACAAAGTATTCATTTCCAGTTTTTGTTAAAGAAATTCTTAAAACTTGAATTTTTTTCCTGCTTTGCATTTTTTGTGATATGTATAACAAATTATTTTAAATTAAAAATCGTATTCCTAAGTAAATATTTATATTTTTGAGATGTTTCCGCTTTAAACTTATTTTAAATTCATGGTTAACGAAGTAAATAGTTAATTTGAAGAAAGTAAGTTAGATTGTAAATCTAAAAATATTTCTTTCAAAAGACACGTTTCACAACTATTCTTTCCGCTAATTTTTGCGATTGATTATGTTTGCCCATATGCATGTATACGAACAATGAACAATCTTTTGAATTTCGAATAAACTTTTATGAAATTTGTGTTATAGGTGGTTAGATAAAAAGAGCATATTCCCAAAGGCAGAATAACAGTTAATTAAATTTTTACTAGGTTTTAAACATTTTAGAGTTTCATCTGCACACCAACAAAGAATAATTAATTTTCGTAAGAAATATTGGCGAAACGTTATTTAAATAAAAATTCTAATTTTTGATTTTAATGATTGTTTCTACACGGTTGTTAAACCCATGTTTTAGGCTCACAGCGTCATTTTGAAAGTAAAGGGGTAAACGAAAAATGTTAATATTGATTAAATAATGCAACACTAAAAAAAAGGGTAACAATTAAAAATTAGAAATTTAAGGATAAAATAAAATGTAGAGTAAAACTGCTGTACTGAATATGCATTGCATATACATTTTTGTAGCATTTAGTTTTCACAATATTATTTGTTTTGCTCTATTATTTGTTTTGCTCTTTCTTCTCAAAACAACCTCTTTGTAATAAAAAATTCTGTGAAAGATTAAATATAACACTTGATGTTAGGCCAGAAGAAGAAGTAGAATGATATTTACAGATAAAGCAAGATCGTTGCCCCCGAAAGTTTTTATATATCCCGATTCCGCTTGTTGATTTATAACATTCCTTACCTTCACCAATCACTCACTTCAACATTAATTAGGCAACATATTCAACGTAACTCCTGCCATTTGTACTTATACCATATGTAACTGGATTGTCGGTAGCATCACAAAGAATAATAATCATTTGTTCATTATTTTTGTGATGCTGCTGCAATCCAGTTTTGTTGTTTAAAACAGAAATGAACTTCTAAATGAATTTTAGCCCACTTTTTGCCTCACTTACACACGCAAAACATAGAATGTATTCAATACATTATAATATATAGAGAGAGTGAATATCAATGTTTTATTTATGAAACATCGCGATTTATCATTCAACTTTTACTTGAAAAATGCTTTCAACATCAAATTTAAAAAAGAGAAAATTAAAACTTAACAAATAGCCTTGATTTTGAAAAAGAAATCGTATCTACAAATTATGTAATTGCGAACAACATCGAAGTAAAAAGAAGAGAAAATTAAAACTAGTTAACAAATAGCCTTGATTTTGAAAATTAATCTTATCTAGAAATTATGTAATTATGAATTTTTTTTTTTTTAAGACGCATATTAAAAGGAAATTTTTATATTTATATTAAGCATATAAACCATAATTGTATCATATATACTATAAATTAAACAATGTTATTTAATAGGAAATTATTTTATTAATAAAGAATATTTACTTAATCAATGAAATGTATTCAATACATTATAATATGTTAAGAACCTGAATTATCAATATGTTATGTTTATTAAACATTTAGTTATAGCTCAAATAAGTAAATAAAAAACACTTACAAATTGTAATAGTAATGTCATTAAAGGTTTTACTTGAATTCTTTCAACAAATTTAAAAAGAGAAAATTAAAAATAGTTAGCAAATAGTCTTGACTTTGAAAAAAAAGATCGTATCTCTAGATACGATCTCTTAATTATGTAATTTAAAAAAAAATCCAGATTAAAAGGAAAATTTTTATCTTTATATTAAGCATATAAACCATATGTACAAAAAATTAAACAGCGTTATTTAATAGGAAGTTAGTTTACTATTAAAGAATATTTACTTAAGCACAGAAATTCATTCAATTCATTATAATGTGTTAAGATAGCGAATTATCAATGTTTTATTTATTAAACATTAAGCTATAGCTGAAATAAGCAAATAAAAAAAAAACGCTTAAAAATTGCAATAGTAATGTGATTCAACTTTACTTGAAAAATTTTTTCAACATCAAATGTAAAAATAGTTAAAAAATAGTCGACTTTGAAAAAGGAATTGTATCTATTGTAATGCAAGTTCTTTTGCTCAATTAATTCAGACACCTCAAAAACGTCGGAATCAGTTTTAGCGTCTCACAAAGCCAAGCGTAACTCAAACACTAATGAATATTTTGAGGTCAAATTTCACAGAGATGTCAAGGACAGTGCCGGCAACCTAAAAGAAATGAAATTGTAGAAGCCCCGGGAATTTTAAATTGAAGATTAGTCTTTTTAGACACAGTAGTATGTACAATGATTAGGCTGTGACAGCATTTGCCATTTTAGGGCAGATTGCGAAGTTCTTAAAGCATTCACACTCTAAAACAGGGGTCTCCAAACTACGGCCCGCCAGTGTCATCAATCCGGCCCGCGACAGTGAATAGATTATTGTTGCTGTAATAAGTTAGATAAAAAACACATAATGATAATAACTCTGTTTTATTTAATTGCTGGGTAAAGCTTTTAATGACAAGCATAATACGCTGAAAATTTAACTTAACCATAACAACTAACAAATAATTGAAATGAATCCCACTAACATTATAAACTACTGAACATCCCGCTAGATGTCGTGAAGTGTCACGGTCGTATCGATACACACAATAATAATTGTAGTGATTGAACCAGCGTATGCTCGCTCAGAGCGCGTACTCGACGATTTGTAGGTTGACGGAGCTCCTTCTTTGCACATGAAAGGGAAGTTACTTTAGCTTTAAGCCCATTGCATTAAAAATAAACAGAGCGCGTACTCGGCGACTAGTCAAGAAATTATATATAAGGGCAGAAAAATTAAAACGGTTTTGGCCCTTGGTACTTATTGGAGTAAACAGTATGGCCCTAAGGCTGGAATGTTTAGAGACCCCTGCTCTAAAGGATGCATCGATATTTTCTAGTTGATATTGAACAGATGAACTGATATCATGGAACAATTGCTAAATGCAAGTAACCTTAATCTCTTGATTTTTAAAAAAACTGCAATGTAATCTTGCTAAAATACTCTTCATTTAGAACAAACCAATGTTTTGTTTTCAGTATTTTTGAAAGTTATAAAAATTTTTGCTCCGATTTAAATACGTTTATTTCGAAGGATTACTATTTATATTCTTATCTCGCAAGATTTTGGAATAAAAACGAATATGTCGAGTTATATATAATATTGTGGTGTTTACTTGACTTCATTACTTATTGTAGAACACAACGTAGTATTTAGTTAAGTTTTGAGGGGACTAAATCACTATCGCAAATATCAATATGATAATAAAATATAAACATAGGTGATTTCATGAGATAAAACTGTAGAATGGAGCGAGTGTGGTGTTGATGGATTAAAAAATTATCTTCTCCACTTATAACCAAATCTCCATAATACTATTAAACTAATATAAAAAATGTTAAACAAATACAACAGTTGCCAATAGGTTCCGCAAAAACCAACTGTGATATAACATTAGACTAGTCGCATCAAAACGTAATCGAATGATACAGTTGCGCTGTATTCCACAATAACTAATAAAGTCCCACATCAGGTAAACACCGCAACATTATCTATAAAAATGCAACTAATTTTGAACCTTCAATGAAACGCCTTCAAAAGTAGTAAGTTGCTTTTAATAGTTTGCGAAAAATAAATTCGTGTCATTCATTTTATCCATGTCATTTTTGTGTCTATTATCTAGCTTTTACATGTTTATATTAAAGACAAATATCACAAGAATTTAAAAACGGGGATTTAATCTCGCATAACTGCCTTTCGTTTTTTCATACATCCATTGAGAACATTCTTCCCAAGTTACATACGTGGTTTTGCTACAAGATTTCAATAAACCCAGTTCCTTTCATTCATTGAAAGCTTATGCATACCTAATGTATAGTTTAGAAAATTCTCAGCAACCAACTAGTGGTCTGATGGCCAATCGGCTAGTGCTCTGGCCTTGGGTACCACAGGCGTCATGGATGGTGGTGTCATTTATGTTTGTTAGTGGTTCGGAATCCACGTTAAACTAGAGGTCCCGGTCAAATTAGCCTGAAGGGTGCAAAAAATGACCGTAGAGTAACAAACCAAACCAGTAATAAATTAATAAGATTCACTTCCCCCTAAATAATTCGAAGGCAAGCCTCTTATCTGATCTAATTAACCGATTCTCCAGTGCTGAATTTGAAAGTTTCCATCCTCAAATCCTATCAATTTGAAAACTACCAAGTTAACTTGTACTATTTTCTATTAAAAACTAGAAGTTTTAACATGAAGATTCTCAATTTAAAAGAAACATACATTTTTACAAAGTTTTTATCCTCGAAATAATTCAAAGTACACACGTTAAGAGCTCTTGGCATAAAATTCAATATTTAGAAGCTAATTTGAATATTAAACAGCAAATTGATGGCAATAGATATTTATTCGTCGAAGCATTGCAAAATTAAGAACATTGAACACATAAGAATATCATACATTTAAAAATCCAAAGAAATGCCAATAGTAGTTTTAAAAATCAATTTGTTAAAAGCAAGTTAAAATATTTTAATTAAAAATTTCGTGCATAATGCCATAAAAAGCATGAAATATGGTAAATTTGTCATACCTTCAATTAAGAAAGTATAACTAAAATAAAGAAATAATCTGCTGTAGTATTACATAAGTTTTCAATTAAAAAATATATTTTACTAAATTTCAACTCTCCGAACTATACGACGTTTTACGTAGGGTTTAAAATAGTTACACGAATTATACAATTGAATTTGAACATCAAACGTAACTAATTTTGAAATGCTAAAATTTTACTGATCTTGAAATTCAGCAAAGTATCTTTCACAAGCTTCTGTGATATCTTTAGCGTCTCCAAAAGCAATCGCAAAAAAACCGCGCACATTTACGATAGCACTCATTGAAATATCGTACGCAGTTCTTATATAACATCTTTCCTTTCCTTCAGGAGCAAAACCATCTCTCGATTCCGTTGCTTCACAACTTTCAATAAATTCATTTAGCTCTTTACAACCCGCGTCGATATGTTCTTGTCCATATCTCAAATTTTTCATCGCACTTAATGCACTACGTATAATTGTCAACTTGTCTTCATGACATCTTTCGGAATGGAGTCCCACCTCCAAGACGGCTCTAATTAATCTACAAATTCTACCGTGAAGATTAGACATATTCGTTTGAAGCGTGCCAAGGACTTCGGCCATTTGTCGAAAACTTTTCTTATAATCATAATTGTCCTTGTGCGCAATTTCACGAAAAACCTTTACTATTACTTCTCGATATTCTACAGTGATAAGCTGAAAAGTTATATTAGTTACTGATCTTATTTCTATTGAAGCTGAAATATCAATACCAGTAGACTTTTTCACATTGGAAGAAACTCCTTTACTATCAGAGGATTGTGCTTCAGGATCATACGAAGCACCTTGTACTTCTCTAGCAGCAGAAGAGGATTGTGCTTCAGGAACCGACGAAGCACCTTTTACTTCTCTAGCAGAAAAGAGGATTGTGCTTCAGGAACCGACGAAGCACCTTGTACTTCTCTAGCAGAAAAAGAGGATTGTGCTTCAGGAACCGACGAAGCACCTTGTACTTCTCTAGCAGAAAAAGAGGATTGTGCTTCAGGAACCGACGAAGCACCTTGTACTTCTCTAGCAGCAGAAGAGGATTGTGCTTCAGGAACCGACGAAGCACCTTGTACTTCTCTAGCAGCAGAAGAGGATTGTGCTTCAGGAACCGACGAAGCACCTTTGTACTTCTCCAGCAGCAGAAGAGGACTGTGCTTCAGGAACCGACGAAGCACCTTGTACTTCTCCAGCAGCAGAAGAGGATTGTTTTTCAGGATCAGACGAAGCACCTTGTACTTCTCCAGCAGCAGAAGAGGATTGTGCTTCAGGAACCGACGAAGCACCTTGTACTTCTCCAGCAGCAGAAGAGGATTGTGCTTCAGGAACCGACGAAGCACCTTGTACTTCTCCAGCAGCAGAAGAGGATTGTTTTCAGGAACCGACGAAGCACCTTGTACTTCTCCAGCAGCAGAAGAGGATTGTTTTTCAGGATCAGACGAAGCACCTTGTACTTCTCCAGCAGCAGAAGAGGATTGTTTTTCAGGATCAGACGAAGCACCTTGTACTTCCCCAGCAGCAGAAGAGGATTGTTTTTCAGGATCAGACGAAGCACCTTGTACTTGTTTTTCAGGATCAGACGAAGCACCCCAGCAGCAGAAGAGGATCAGACGAAGCACCTTGTACTAGCAGAAGAGGATCGTTTTTCAGGATCCGATGAAGCACTTCGTATGTGTTCATCTTCTGTAGCTTTCTTGAGGCCAGAGTCGGCGGAAACTGCTCTGGACCCTGACTTCCTACTGGACTTCATTGCTTTAAAATAAAATTATTCAAATGAAATTTTTATTCTCAATAACTGGAAAACTAAATTTCGTTTAAGAAGTCCTTTTGTACGAAATCATCTTTATAAGAAATAATGGTAATGCTAGAGTTGAGAAGTTTGTGAATAACTCAAAAAAACTAACGTGGAAAACATAATATTTGCGTTTTGTCGCACTATTTTTATCGTTGAATCTCTTAAAAGTCCAAAGTTTTTTTTTATATATAATTGCAAAGATACAGATAAAACCGATAAAAATTTGGTGTTCGGGAATTTTTAGTGTTGGGATTGCAAGAACACTTGCATGGCAAGCCACCTTTTTTTGTCGTTTAACATTGAAAATTAACAACCGAAGACAAAAGGAAGGATGGTTCAACTACTTGAAAGGAAGGATGGTTCAACTACTTGAGAGGAAGGATGGTTCAACTATTTTGGCCATCATAAACAAGAACCAATATAGCGTCAAAAAGCAATATTTTTGGAAAACAGGAAAACATGAACTAGCAGAGAGAAAATGGAATTACGATTGGCGTGATGCTATTGTTTTCCATATACATAAGATAAGTTAATTCTTTAAATAACTGCCACTGTTGCCCAAATCTTAATATTTATGGATATATATCCGTCAGTCTTTTTCCACTTTTTTCGCCTGGTATGTTACTTGACCTGGGCGCAATCTTAATGACAAGTATTTTTTTTTTTCTTTCTAATGTAGCTGGCAAACACTTAGACAGCTTGGTCTTGGATGCCTTAAGGCAAGCGCTACGGACGCGGAGTAACAATGCCCCCGCAACGCTCTACGGCCATATTAGACCGGGATCTACTTTTTAAAGTGGATTCCGAACCACTACAAACAACCATGGCACCGCCGGGACTCGAACCCGAAACCTGTGGTACCGAGCGGCAGAGCTCTAGCCACTCGGCCATTCAGGCCCCTAATGACAAGTATAAAACTTTAAAAAGCAATTTAAAATAAAAACAATAAACTCAAATGATTATGATACTTCAATTGAAGCATCGTAATTGCCCCAGTCACAAAAAGAGTCGATATTCTTTTCAATTTGTAATTCTTTTTTAACATAACTATTAAAAATGACTCCATCTAGTTTTGTAAAATCTAGTAGTGAAAGAAAAATAAGATTTTTATTTAGTTAAAAAATAACAAGAATTTTTCGTAATTTTTGATTATGCATCAGAATAATAAAATAAATTTAAAAATAAATATTGAACTTTTAATTCTTATAATTTTTAAATTTTTGAAAAGATAGACAAATCTCTTTTATTATATATAAAGAGATCATGACTGTTTTTCAATTCCTTCTATTAGCTTACACTCTCCCTATATATATCTTGTTCAAATTTTCAATCGTTAATAAAACACTTTTTATTCATCCATTCAAATTCAAATACATTTTTTTTTTTTGAACTTCTAGTGGATGACACTTGATGTTAATACAGTTTTTTTTTTCAAATATTAATTTAGTAATTAAATTTAATTTAATTAATTTTAATTTTTTTTAGATTTAAGTTGCTGGTATCTACCAATAGATGGCGCCAGATAAACTTAAAAAAATGAATGAAACTTATTTATAAAGGACTTTCTGCAATATAGTGGAAAAAAAAAGTAGGAATTGACTTAAAATTTTTTTTATATTACTTGTTATATTAATGTTATTATTCTTATTAGTACCTATCATTTTTCTTAACTGTTATTAAAAAGGCTAAACCTTCAATTTATTAAAACATCTCTTTCCTTGCTATGTTACTTTTGTAATTGATGTTTCGGCTCATTCATTATGAACGGTAATACATGTCTCGTATGAAAAATCCTTTACACGATTATTTGGTAATATTTAAATTTAAAGTAAAAGGGTTTCAGGCTAATAGAAAAGTACTTACGTCGGGATATAAAGTGGAAATGAAATTTGTGTGTATTATTGTATTTTACTCCAGCTACATCACCTTTACAAAACTTTGCTGGTGCACAGAACAATAGGCAATATATCTGAAGTTCTAAAGCCTGTTATCTTGCATTACAATCAAGGTTGGACTACAGCCATATTCAAACAGAGCAATGCGATACCTCACGAGAGACGTAATGTGCAACAATTCTTCACTCAGCAAATTTCATTTCTGCCTTGGCCTGCCCGATGTATTGTCCATAAAACAAGCCTCGTTGAAGATTGGCAAATAACTAGCTCAGTATACATCACCCCTTGCTTAATTTGGACAACATGAGGAAGCAGCATGTACCGACTTACTCCAAGATCACACAGAAAGTCCTTTTGATTCAATTTCGATGTCTGCATGGCGGCAACACAAAATACTGATTTCTTCCTACTTTCAATTATTTCAGACTTGCAGTTTGTTATTTAGCTTTGATATCTGGGGTTCTTGGTATTGCATTTTGGATGGCTAGCAGTGTATTTTGTTCGCTAGTGATTTAAAATTGTAACTCAATGTGCTCTTGCATCTGATTCTGAAGTAAAAGTTTGCATAATGAAACTATTTCATTATAGAAATATTAATTAAGTTAATCAGTATTTTCTTATATTATTAATGATTTTATACAATTCTCTCTGCAGGGCTTTCCTGATGACACTTTTGTTTGATAAACAACAGATTTTCTGAATATTAAGGCTAAACGGCGTTTTTGTTTGGTTGGATTCGAAGAACTTGGAACAGTTTTTGTAGTAATCGCCGAACGGTATTTGTATACAGGGTGCATCAAAAGTTCTGTGCTAAAGTAAAGTATAATAAAAATATCTATTTGGTTGATCTAATATCTATAATAAAAGGTATATATATATATATATAATATGCAATTTGCAGATTAATAATCATAGTGGTGCGAAATATTTCCATATTTTCATAAGAGAAAAAAATTGATTTAATTTTGATTTAATTTATCTTGACTGAGGAAGGTACTGCAGATCATTGCATCAAATTCTGAAAATCTATTGAAAAGATTATCAATTAAATTTTTTTTTAAGTAGAAAGGATTTATAATGAGGCGGACCACACAAAAAGGCGGGGCCTGAATGGTAGAGTGGCTAGCGCTCTGGCGCTCGGTACAACAGGTTTCGGGTTCGAGTCCCGGCAGTGCCATGGATGTTTGTAGTGGTTCGAAATCCACTTTAAGCCGTAGTTCCCGGTCTCATATGACTGTAAGAGCATCATAGAGCAAAAGTCAGACTTCTACCTACGGGTGCTTCATCACAACCGAAGCTGCCCCCTTTCCCTACATCCATGAGTAGATCACTCATGGGATGTCCGTCCCGCCCTGCAGGACATTGAGGATTAGTCCTCAACAACACAAAAAAGTCTGTGCGGGCTAGACTGGGGATTGCATTGCTTTTATTTTTTAAAATCAGACTTGGATGGCATAGCAAAACAAAGACCACTTTCAGCCACATTTATGATAAAGTGTTACAAATCAAATTGAAAAGAAATACTTATTAAACCTGAAAAATATTTACAATTTTTTATAGATTAATAGTTAGAATTTTCGTCCATAAGGCTTTATTACAGTACCCCTGTAATACCCTTTTTATCCTGTACCCTTATCTTGACTGTTCATCATTTCTCTGTATTTTTTCCTACCTTGCTGAAAGACCCTACTACATTAACTAGTAACGTGTGAACCTTCATGTACTGTATGTTCTATGAATTGATTAAATAATTTATTGCATTACCAAAAAAATATGTTCCATATAATTGCACGTGTCTTGCCGGTAGGTTGAGATCCCGGTTCTGTAGTTCGATTTTGGTTTGGAAATGCATGTCAGCTATTAAGATCTGGAAATTTTGCAATAATTCATGGAATAATAAACCATTACAACTGTTTGAATATTTAAATATATAATTTTAGTCAAAGCTACTCTAAATTACGACTTAAACAATCCCACATCTTTCAAGAAGATCTAAGACATACCACTTGAGTCGTAAAATAAATTACAGTTTAAAAAAACTAAAAAACACACTTTTAGAGTTAATCAAACAAAAAAAGTAAAAAATAATTGTTAACATAAGAATAAAATGACTGACGAGAAGGGGAATGTCACTTTTCTAAAAGCGCGGGGTGCTTTGTATGACATTTTTAAGCTAACTCTGCATTTCGGAATGAAACTAGTGAAAAATTATAACGATTGATATCGAGCAAATCTTTTATTAAATTAAAAACTTAAGGTCTATTTTTCACAGGTGTTATTTTTAATTCCTTTAAATTTTTAAAGCTTGTTTAAAATAATCAAATTTATTTTGTACCTAAAATTTAATCATTAAATAAAAACTTTATAGCACCTGGCTGTTTCATCATCTAAGTACAGGCTGTATTAATTATAGAAACCATTTGACAACAATAGCTTATAAATGTTTAGGTATAAGAGTTTTAAACGATGATTACTACCAAAATTTTTGTTTGGATTTTAGAATACATAAAAATATTCAACTCTTCTAAGCTAATAAAGTATTTTACTAAATTTCTTGACTATTCAGGTTACTTGTAAATATTAAAAATTTATAATTTGCATATAGCTACATTTTTTGTAAATAATATTCAATACAATTAATGTGAAATTATGATGATTTCTCTGTTCTCTTCTCTTTTGGAGTTCTAATGTTTGATTTTTTAAAAAATTGAAAACTAATATCAGAATTTATATCTTATTAGTTAATTCTATGCAGTTGCCCTAAATACGAAAAAATATGCTCAATAGTCAGTTTAAAAACTGACTGACTTTTTTTATAAAATATTATTAAATTGTTAGGGATATTTTATAAATAGATTTAGTTACTTCTTTTAAAGTTGTGAAAATGTAATTTTATTTTATTTTTATTAATTAAATATTTGTGAGTGACAGATCATTAAAAATTTCAGTAAATTAACCTTTAATTACATTAGATATAATAAAAATTCTGTGAAAGAGATTAAATATAACACTTGATTTTAGTCCAGAAGAAATAGAACAGTATTTACAGATAAAGCAAGATCGTTACCCCAGAAAGTTATATATATCCTGATTTCCCTTGTTGATTTATAACATTCCTTAGCATCACCATTCATTCACTTCAACATTAATTAGCCAGAATATTCAACATCAGTTGTACACATAACAGAACATAACAAATGTGTATTATTCTTTGTGATGTCACCGACAATCCAACTTAGTTGTTTAGAAACAGAAATAAACCTCTAAACGAATTTCAACATATTTTCTACTTCAATTTCTCAAATGGGCAAATAAAAAGAAACTTACTACTGTGCCCAAAAAGTACGTCCAACTATTTTTTTTTCAAAAACTTTATTTATTCTTCCATATTTATGTCATCGCCTTCAACGTAATCTCTTCCGGACACGATGCACTTACGCCAACGTTTTTTTCAATCCTCAATGCATGCTAAAAAGTCATAGGCAGGGATGGCCATCAACGCATGCGGCGATTCACGTTGAATCTCTCCAATCGACTCAAAGCGGTGTCCCCGGAGTGGTCTTTTTAATTTAGGGAATAGCCAGAAGTCGCACGGTGTGAATACGGGGGTTGTGGAACGATATGGGCTTCATTTTGGCGAAACAGTCACGAAGAATCAATGCGGTGTGCGCTGGCCCATTCAGTGTTTTCAGTACCAATCGAGAATTGACAAGTTTGAGGCCCAAATTGGAATTTACCTATCCTTTTGATATCCCAGCATCAGCAGCAAGGTCTCTAATTGTAAATCGACGGTTTGCAAACACCAAATCTTTAATTTTTTGGACATGAGCTTCGTCGGTTGAGGTTGATGATCAATCAGAGAATCAGAGAGCTCTTCGTCTTCAACGCGTTCTCTGCCTTCTTTGAACTGTTTATACCACTTGTAAACATATCTTTCTGATATAGGAATGCTCAGCGAAGGCCTTCTGCAACATTCTATATGTTTCCGCAAACAAAATTTAATGCAAGTTCTTTGCTCAATTAACTCAGATATTTCAAAAATCGCCGGAATCTGTTTTAGCGTCTCACAAAGAAAAGCGTAACTAAAACAATAATGAATATTTTGACGTCAAATTTCACACAGATGTCAAGGACAGTGCCAGCAACCAAAAGAAGAAAAAAAATTTAAATTCCACAAGCCCCGGGAATTTTAAATGCGAAATTGGTCTTACTTTTTGGACACAGTAGTAATACAAAATTACAGTAGTACTGTCATCCAACTTTTTATTTCAAAAATTCTTTCAACTTTAAATTCGAAACTGAGAAAACTTAAAGCAGTTAACAAAAAGTGCTAACCTTGAAACAGAAATCGTATCTAGTTATTATGAGATTACCAATTTTTTAACAACAGGAATTAAAATGGAAAATTTTTATCTTTATAGGAATCATATAAATTTAATTTTTATATTGTATACAATAAATTATTGACTGCTATTTAAAATGAAATTATGTGATTTATAATGAGTATTTAAGCACTGAAATGGATAATCGCAATCAAAGCGCTATGGTATTTTATATGAAAAACATAATTCTCGATGGCTATTCTAGCCACTCGGCCTGATGGCCGAGTGGCTAGCGCTCTGGCGGTCGGTACCACAGGTTTCGGGTTCGAGTCCAGGCGGTGCCATGGATGTTTGTAGTGGTTCGGAATCCACTTTAAACTGTAGGTCCCGGTCTGTTTAGCCTAAAGTGTGCACAAGATGACCGTAGAGCGACAAACCAAACCAAACCATAATTCTCGGAGATGTTTAGATAATCGGGGGCCTGAATGGCCGAGTGGCCAGCGCTCTGGCGCTCGGTATCACAGGTTTCGGGTTCGAGTCCCGGCGGTGCCATGGATGTTTGTAGTGGTTCCGAATTCACTTTAAACCGTAGATCCCAGTCTAGCAAGATCGTAGAGCGTTGTGGAGAGTGACATATTAAAAATAAGGAAAACTAACTGTTCATATATATATAGCGATTAGGGATTATAGTACTTGTTGCTTCACATCCCCATATATCACTTCATTCATTTAGATAATCGGATCTGTTAGTAATTTGGAGGGTTACCACCTGGGAACACGACGTGTAGTTGGCATTCAAAATTTTGCTTTTAAACTGTAGGTCTCGGTCTAATTAGCCTAAAGTATGAAAAAATTACCGTAGAGCATCAAACCAAACTATAGATGTTTAGATTTACAATATCCTTTATAATTTTTTTACTTGAGTTAACTAGAATAGGTGTTTTTGAGATTTAAGATAGGGACCAGCTGCTTTATCTCCATGTATCCAATTGGTCTTAAAAGAAATAAGATAATATTAATATAAATAAGATAATAAGATTGTTAGACAATAAGTAATAGCAAAGTTGGGTTTTTTCCATAGGTAATAAATGTAAATGAGCATTGAAAAATATGTTACGCAAGACTTCTGTCGCCTAAAATGTAGGCTGCCTGATGGCCAATTGGCTAGATCTCTGGCCCTTAGTACCACAGGCTTCAGGTTCGAATCCTGGCTCGAATCATGGTTGTTTGTTAGTGCTTCGGAATCCATGTTAATCTGTCTAATTAGCCTAAAGTGAGCAAAAAATGACCGTAGAGTGAATAAGAAGATAAATAATTTAATACAATACTATTCCGTAGGAAATTAATAATTAATATAGTTATGTAGTAAGATTTGTTGATCATATCAAATAAGCAGAAATAAGAAAAGAATTTGTACACCAAATACTTTTTGAATTTTTTCTCTTTGTTTTTCATAATTAATGCATTGAAATCGAATATTTTCTTCGCTTTCCGGTTTATTGGACTTTAGCACATCCGAGAGAAGAAATTAAATCAAATCTATAGAGTTTAATTTTAGAAGGATAAGTTTTGGTCGAGATCTTGAAAGTAGCACTTCTTAAAATAAAGGAAGAAGAAATTGACGATTGATAGGAAAAAGTCGATGAGTTGGTTTAATACTATTTAAATGAATCAGATCAGGGAGCATATTCTCCTCTTGGCCATTGTTCATCTGTATTTTTAAAAGATTTTTTCGTTGATAGATGAAATCTTCGGCAAAAATTCAATTGAAGATTTTTGTTTCTGGAGCGGAAATTTGCTAAAGAATCTGTTAGTTCATTTTTTTTTCTATGTCTACGTGACCTGGAGTCCAGACAAATTGTAAAGATAAAATTTTCAAGTTTTATCTTAGGAGATCCCCAAGAATTTTGATAATTCGTGTTGATTGAAAATTAAAATTTTGGAGAGCCCAAAGAGATCAGATCAGATAGAATAATATAGTTGTGGGCTTCGAATACAAATTGATTTAGATTGATAAAATGAGAGGGAAAGCTTCACCAGTAAAAAGGCTATTATAATTTGAGATTTTTCCAGATGAAGATCCTTGTGAGAAAAACTAAGTGTTTGACAAGGGCTTTTCATGCATCAGTTGATAAAATAAGTTTAATCTTCCAATTTTCATCTTTATTCTCCAAAACGCTTCTTGATCACGTGATGTGTTAGTTGTTCGTTTTGGAAGCGTATATCATCTAGGTGAAAAGAATTTTTATTAATTGGATGTAGATTGGGAATTAAATAGAAGGATGAATATTTTTTTTCCAAAAGGTTAGCGAAAAAGTCTGAGGTGAAATAAGATGCTTCGAACGAGGAAAACAATCTGAGATATTTAGAGAGAACAGGAGTGGCTCAGGGTGAAATTTGGTCGGCTTCTTTATACAACACTGGAATTGGACACCATTGGAGAAACCCTTTACGAATCGTAAAGCAAGATTGTATACTGTAGTGAGATTTTGGTGTTCTTGGTGACAAGATTGTCTGGCTTGTCACTCTAAGGTCATATTGTGCACACTTTGCCTAATTAGACCGGGACCTATAGTTTAACGTGGATTCCGAAACAATAACAAACATCCCTGCCATCGCCAAGATTAGAACCAAAAGCCTGTGGTATCAAAGTCCAGAGCGCTAGCTAATTGGCTATCAGGCCGCTTTGTATTTTTGGTTTGGTTTGGTTTGTCGCTCTACGGTCATCTTGTGCACACTTTAGGCTAAACAGACCGGGACCTACAGTTTAAATGGATTCCGAAACACTAACAAAACATCCATGCCACCGCCAGGATTCGAACCTGAAGCCTGGGATACCAAAGGCCAGAGCGCCAGCCACTTGGCCACCAAGCCACCTTGTATTTATTGGAGTTATAAAATGCCTTAAATACATCTAGCAGAAAAAGTATCTGAATATCTAAATAAAATGAGTTAACAATAGAGCCTTAAAAACACCGTTAAAATTAAACAAACCATTTAAAATTGGGTTGCATACTGTTAATATATTCACGCATTTAGTTGTTCTTACTAATCACCCTGATGTAGGCTTTCCTGCCAAAAGACCCCGTTCGCAGGCTACTGGTTCATGGCTAAGGGTAATATGCAGATGCAGTGATATTTACCAAGGAACCACGAAGGCTGAAGACTGGCTAAACCTCAAGACAACACTCTACGATCATATTAGAAAGGGACCTACGATTTAAAGTGGATTCCGAACCACTACAAACATCCACGGCGAATTCGGGACTCGAACTCGAAACCTGTGGCACTGAACGCCAGACACTCGACCATTCAAGATCAAATAATTTGTTAGGCATGGAACAAAATTTATGGACACGAACGAAAATGTATTACTACATGCAAATGTGGGCAGCTATCCCTAAAAGTCCTCCAGCAAAGCCCTGTCCACCCATAAATGAGCTGTATCCTTGTGGTATCCATATATATATATATATATATATATATATAAGAATAAAGAAGCCCAACGTGTTCCCCCCAAAAAAAGCAAATACTTAAAACGTCCAAGTAAATTTATTTCTGATTTAGTATTTTTAAAAGAGAAAGCAATTTTTTATCATTGAATTTTAAATTTCAATTTTTGGTATGGTTTGAGTTGTCATATTTTGTCATATATATCATATTTGGTTATCAATTTTTACTCACGGGGGGCCAATTAGACCGGAAACTACAGTTTAAAGGGGATTGCGAATCACTACAAACATCCATGGCACCGATGGGACTCGAACCCGAAACCTGTCGCACCGAGCTCGAGACACTCGGCCATTCAAGCCCTACGCATTTAGTTTGAATGTGAAGCATCTATTCAGGTATTCGAAATGATTACTGATTATGTCTTAATTTTATTATAAAATGATGCGAGGCATCTGATTTATTAGAATAGAATATTTCCGTATTTCATAAAGGAAGATTAAGCTTACGAAAGATGCAACTTCAAACAAAATTATGCTGACATATTGAGAAAAAAATAAATATTTCATGTGTCACAATTTTTTTTTTTCTTGAGTTGTGTTAGAAGAAGTGCATATTGAATTACCCATGCAAAGTTTTCTCATTGTTAAAAAGCCAACACAAAAAATTGATTCATAAAGCGCATTTCTGGCACTTTTCCCACCCAAGAAAGGCGGTCAAAAAGAAAAAACAAAAAAGACTAAAACAAGAACTAAAATGTAGATTTTTTTTTTTTAAAAGGAAGTGACCAGCATACGCCGATACGAAAATGATGACTAAAATGTAGTTACTAATTTTTTTTTTTTAATCAAAGTTCAATTTCGATACAAGTTACTAAATGAAACGAAATGCTTACTAATCAAGTTTCGGTGTAAAAATTCTACAGCCACTAATCAACGATATTACAGCCCGTTACTAATCAAAATTCGATCGTTACTAATCAACGCTACTCCATTTCGGTACAGCCCAGTTACTAATCAAACGTTCAATTAGTTAAATACGCTACTCCATTTCGGTACGGTACAGCCCACTAATCACTAATCGGTACACCATGCCCAGTTACTAATCAACGCTACTCCATTTCGGTACAGCCCAGTTACTAATCAACCCTGCTCAATTTCGATACAGCCTAGTTACTAATCAACGCTACTCCATTTCGATACAGCCCAGTTACTAATCAACCCTGCTCAATTTCGATACAGCCTAGTTACTAATCAACGCTGCTCAATTTCGATACAGCCTAGTTACTAGTCAACACTACTCCATTTCAGTTTACGTCAACACTACTCCAGCCCAGTACAGCCCAGTTACTAATAATCAAGCTGCTAATCAACGCTACTCAATTTCAGTACAGCCCAGTTACTAATTTCGGTACAGCCCGGTTACTAATCAACAGCAGTTACTAATCAACACACTCCATTTCAGTACAGCCAGTTACTAATCAGTACAGCTACTAATCAACGCTATTTCAATAAAAGCCAGTACCTTTCACACAATGAAAACTAGTTCATACTTAATGCGTAATTTACGACACCCCTTAAATAATTATCTTATTAAAACCCATTATTAACTGAACTTCCAAACCACAATTTGCGAAGTATTAATCCTCAAATTAATTCCCATTTATTAACTAAAAACCAATCAATTTAAAGCTTATAACTTAACATGAACATTCTCAACTTGAAGCATATAATATGCATATTTTTTTATAGAACAATTATCGAAATAATGCTATGTACACATGTTAACACTTGGCATAAGTTTCAATATTTAAAAATATGTTTTACTTCACATGCATCTTTAACAATGCAAATTTGAATATTAAACAGCAAATTGAAGGCAATAAACTTTTATTTATCGAAACATTGCACAGTTAAGAACATTTAACACATTAGAATATCATACATTTAAAAATTCAAAGAAATGCCATTAATCGCTTTTAAAAAATTGATTTTTCAAAGCAAGTTAAAATATTTTAATTACAAATTTCGTTCATATCATAAAAATCATGAAACAAGGTTAAATTTGTCATAACTTCAATTAAGAATGTAGAGGTAAAATAAAGAAGTCATCTGCTGTCGTTTTACATAAGTTTTCAATTAAAATATATTTTACTACATTTCACCTCTCGAAACTATACGACGTTCCACGTAAGGTTTAAAATAGTTACACGAATCCTTCAATTGAATATGAACAGCAAACGTAACTGATTTTTAAATGCTAAAATTTGAATACTGATCTTTAAATTCAGCAAAGTATCTTTCACAACATGCTCTGACATTGAAAGCATCCTCAAACGCAAGACAATAACATAGATGTACATCACTCTCATTGAAGCACGGTACGCACATATCACTAAATATCTTTCCTTACTAAGGCAAGTTTCAGGAGGAACCTTTACGAAGTCCAAATTATCTGAACCATCAGTTTTTGTGATTAAAAAAGCGATAGCTCTACTACCCTCGTCGTTACATTTTTTCGATTTTCTGAAATTTTTCATCACACTTAATGAATTACTTATAGTTAATATCTTGAGTTGACGAGGTCTTTGGGAAAGGAGTCCCACCGTTAGAATGTCTCTAACGAAGGTACAAATGCTGCTATGAAGATCGGTAATATATTCTCGAATTGTTTCGAGCATATCAGCGAATAGCGTAATCAGATAGCGAATAGATAATCAGCGAATTAAAATCGAATTTGTATTATAATCCCAATTGTCATCTTGCAAAATTCGATAAATAACGTTCATCATTTCTTCTAAATATTCCGCCGTGAAAAGCTGAAAATTTAACTTGGATACTGCATTAAATTCTATTGATCGTGTTAAATCATTTAGTTTCAACAGTACCATCTTTCTTTGTAAAAAAGGGTAGGGCTTTTTTTATTTCGGTAGGAGTATTCTTCAGGAACCGAGGAACCGACGAACAGACCAAGCACCTCACAGCAGCGAACCGACACTCGCACTTTTTCACAAACAGATAATTATTGCTTTCGAGGAATCTTCACTTCTCCAGCATCAGAGAATGATTGCTTTTCAGATTTCGAAAAAGCAGCTTCCACTTTTCCGGCAACAGAGAAGAATTGCTTTTTTGAACCCGGCAAAGCACCTTGCACTTTTCTAACAGAGTACGATTGCTTTTTAGAAACCGGCGAAGCACCTTGCACTTTTCTATCAAAATGGATGAAGGGTTTTTCAGGATCCGATGCATGACAGCAAATTTCAATAACATTCATGTGTTCTTCTGGATCAGATGAAGTACTTAGAATTTCTTCATTTTTAGTAGCGTTCTTGAATCCACATTCAGCTCAAATTTTTAAGGACAATAAAGAATTCGTAATGTCCATTGCTTCGTCCATTGCATCAGATTGAATTCATTCTATAGAAATTTTATTCTCGAGAGCAAGCAACTAACTTTAGTTTAAAAATTCTTTCTGTTCGAATTCAAATTTTATACGAAATAATGGTGATGCTAGAGTTGAGATGTTTGTGCAGAACTCAGAGAAATTAACGTGGAAAACATAATATTTGAGTTTTGTTGCACTATTTTTTATCATTGAATCCTTTAAAAGTCCGAAGATTTTTTTTTATATATAATTGCAAATATACCTATAAAAACGATGAAATTTGGTGTTAGGGTTACAGAATGGGAACACTATGTGTTATAGGGAATGTGGTTATAGGGAACACTTGCATGGTAAGCCACCTTTTTATTGTCGTTTAACATTGAAAATTAGGCACCAAAAACAAAAAGAAGGATGGTTCAACTACTTGATACTTCAACTATTCTAATCATTGAATCTTTTAAAAGTCCAAAGAATTTTTTTTTATATAATTGGAAAGATACCGATAGAAGCTGAGGAAATTTTGCATTTGAGAAGCTTTAAGCTCGATGCAGGGATACTTTTACTGTATATCACTTTGCCATTTAACTCTAAAAATTAGCAACCAAAAACAAAAAGAAACAAAACAACTTGAGAGGAAGGTGGGTTCAACTACACAGGCCATCACGAACGACAATCAATATAGCAGCAGTAGGAAGGGCAACGGCGTACCGGTTACGGAGTTCCTATGTGGTTTTAAGAACCACGAAACCCTCCACATCTTAAAGTTAATTAAAAAAACAGCACTACATTGGCTCAACAACCCCATGGTGGGCCAAAGCCGTTTACCCATTAGCAGATTTCGAGATGGTAATGTTCTCTTTTAAGGGCTAGAACTGTGAACTCTATGCCCAACGCTCTACAGTCGTATTAAACCACCACTACTACTACAACTACACCACGCTACATCGATGTGCCTAGAGCTGAGTTGCCCCTTTATAGTTTGGGAAGGATGTGGGGGGTGAGAAGAATTCTGATTTGGCTTTGTGACGTCCTACGGTCATATGAGACAGGGACCTAGGGCTTAAAATAGATTCCGAACCACTACAAACATCCATGGCAACACAGGAACTCGAACCCGAAACCTGTGACACCGAGCTCCAGACACTTGGCCATTCACGCCCTACGCATTTAATTCGAATGTTAAACATCTATTAAGGTATGCGAAATTATTACTGCTGATGCGTTATTTTATTATAAAATAAGAGGCATCTGATTATTAGAATATAATATTTCCGTATTTCATAACGGAAGATCACGATTACGAAAGATGTAACTTCAAAAAAATTATATCGACATATTTAGAAAAAAATGAATATTTTTATGTGTCACAATTTTTTTTCCTCCAGTTGATTGTGCACTTCGTTTAACACAATTACCCATATGAAGGCTTCGCATTGTTAAGAAGCGAAAATAAGATATTGATTCATCAAGTGCATTGCTGGCAGTTTTCAAACCAAGAAAAGCGGTCAAAACGAATACAAGAAATCTGATTAGCATAGTTACGACTGATGACTAAAATGTAAATTTTTTTTAAATGGAAGAGTGAAGCGAAATGCTAACAAGACATTTAATAGAGACGCTTTAGTAAAAGACCTTACGCCGATATTCGAAATTTTCGTTAGAAACGTAATTAAAAATACGGTCCATTTCGGTGCAGCCCCATTACTAATCAACGCTACTCCATTTCGGTACAGCCCCATTACTAATCAACGCTACTGAACATCGGTACAGCCCAGTTACTAATCAACGCTACTCAATTTCAGTACAGCCCAGTTACTAATCAACGCTACTCAATTTCAGTACAGCCCAGTTACTAATCAACGCTACTCAATTTCAGTACAGCCAGTTACTAATCAACGCTACTCAATTTCAGTACAGCCAGTTACTAATCAACGCTACTCAATTTCAGTACAGCCAGTTACTAATCAACGCTACTCAATTTCAGTACAGCCAGTTACTAATCAACGCTACTCAATTTCAGTACAGCCAGTACTTTTCACTCAATCACTCAAAAACTCATGCATCCTTAATGCATAATTTATGACACCTTGGAAATAAAGGGAATGAGACACCTCTTAAATAAATATCTTACTAAAACCCATTTTTAACTGAACTTCCAAACCTTAATTTGCGAAGTATCAATCCTCAAAATAATTCCCGTTTTTTTAACTGAAAACCAATCAATTTAAAGCTTATAACTTAACATGAACATTTCCAATTTGATGCATACATCTTTTTTTATAAAACTATCAATATAATGCTAAGTACACATGTTAACTCTCGGCATAAGTTTCAATATTTAAAAACATGTTTTACTTCACATGCATCTTTAACAATGCAAATTTGAATATTAAAGAGCAAATTGAAGGTAATAAACTTTTATTTGTCAAAACATTGTACACTTAAGAACATTGAACGCTTAAGAATATCATACATTTAAAATTCAAAGAAATGTCAATCGCTTTTAAAAAATTGATTTTTAAAAGCAAGTTAAAATATTTTAATTTCAAATTTCGTTCATATCATAAAATGCATGAAATATGGTAAATTTGTCAAAACTTCAATTAAGAATGTAGAGCTAAAATAAAGAAGTCATCTGCTGTCGTATTACACAAGTTTTCAATTAAAAATGTATTTTACTAAATTTCAACTCTCCGAACTATACGACGTTCTACGTAAGGTTTAAAATAGTTACACGATTTATTCAATTGAATATGAACATCAAACGTAACTAATTTTTAAATGCTGAAATTTGATTTCTAATATTGAAATTCTGCAAAGTATCTTTCACAACATGCTCTGACGTTTAAAGCATCCTCAAACGCAAGACAATAACATTTATACACGTGGTAGATAGCGCTCAAGGAAGCAAGGTACCCAACCATCAATAAATATCTTTCCTTACTAATGTAAGGTTCAGGAGGATCCGTTATAGAGTCCATATTATCTAAATCAACAGTTTTTTTTATTAAAAATTCCATATCTCTAATACCCTCGTCGATACATTCTTTTGATTCTCTCAAATTTTTCATCACACTTAATGAATTACTTATAGTTAATCTCTGGAGTTCACGACGTCTTTGGGAACGGAGTCCCACCATTACAAGGTCTTTAACTAAGGTACAAATTCTGCTATAGAGATCGGTAATATATTTTCGAATGTTTGCGAACATATCAGCGAATAGTTGAAAATTTTTATTATAATCCCAATTGTCCTCGCGCCAACTTCCACGAATAACGTTCATCATTTCTTCTACATATTCCTCCGTGAAAAGCTGAAAATTTAACTTTGATACTGCATTAATTTCTATTGACCGCGCAAAATCACTAAGTTTAAATGTTTCAATAGTACCATCTGGCATTTCTACTTGGAATGGGATTTCTTTATTTGGGTAGGACTGTTCTTCAGGAACCGACGAAGCACCTTGTACTTTTCCAGCATCAGGTAAGGATTGTTTTTGAGTAAAAGACAAAGCACCTCGCCCTTTTCCAGCAGCAGGTAAAGATTGTTTTTGGGGAACCGACGAAGTACCCCGCACTTTTTCAGAAACAGATAATAATTGCTTTCCAGGAATCTTCACTTCTCCAGCATCAGAAAATGATTTCTTTTCGGATTTCGACAAAGCAGCTGTCACTTTTCTAGCAACAGAGAAGAATTGCTTTTTAGAACCCGGCAAAGCACCTTGCACTTTTCTAACAGAGTACGATTGTTTTTTAGAAACCGGCGAAGCACCTTGCACTTTTCTATCAAAATGGATGAATGGTTTTTCAGGATCCGAAGCCTGACAGCAAATTTCATTAACATTCATGTGTTCTTCTGGATAAGATGAAGTACTTAGAATTTCTTCATTTTTAGTATCGTTCTTGAATCCACATTCAGCTGAAATTTCTAAGGACAATAAAGAATTCGTTATGTTCATTGCTTCGTCCATTGCATCAGGTTGAATTCATTCTAATGAAATTTTATTCTCGACAGAAAGGCAACTAACTTTAGTTTAAAAAATTCTTTCTGTTCGAATTCACCTTATATAAGAAATAATGGTAATGCTAGAGTTGAGATGTTTGTGCAGAACTCAAAACAATTAACGTGGAAAGCATAATATTTGAGTTTTTTGTCGCACTATTTTGTATCATTGAATCTTTTAAAAGTCCAAATATTTTTTTTATATATAATTGCAAATATACAGATAAAAACGATGAAATTTGGTGTTAGAGTTACAAGAACAGTTGCATGGTAAAACACTTTTTTTTGTCGTTTAACATTGAAAATCAGCCACTAAAGACAAAAGAAGGATGGTTCAACTACTTGATAGTTCAACTATTACTATCATTGAATCTTTTAAAAGTCCAAAGAATTTTTTTTTATATAATTGGAAAGATACAGATAGAAGCTGCGGAAATTTTTCATTAGAGAATTTTTAAGCTAGATACAGGGATACTTGTACTGTATATCGCCTTTTTCGTCATTTAACTCTAAAAATTAGCAACCAAAAACAAAAAGAAGCAAAACATCTTGAGAGGAAGGAGGGTTCAACTACTCAGGCCATCATGAACGACAATCAATATAGCACCAGGAAGCAGGGCAACGGGCGTACCGGTTACGGAGTTCCTATGTGGTTTTAAAAACCACGAAACCCTCCACATCTTAAAGTTAATTCGAAAATCAGCACTACATTGGCTCAACAACCCCATGGTGTGCCAAAGCCGTTTACCCATTGGCAGATTTCTAGATGGTCATGTTCTACTTTTAAGGGCTAAAACAGTCAACTCTATGCCCAACGTTCTACAGTCTATTAGACCACCACCACTACTACTACTACTACTACACCACGCTGCATCACTGTGCCTAGAGCGGAGTTTACCATTTATAGTTTGGGAAGGATATGGGTGAGAAGAATTCTGATTGGGCTTTGTGACGTCCTACGGTCATATGAGACAGGGACCTAGGGCTTTAAATAGATTCCGAACAACTACAAACATCCACGGAAACACCGAGAATCGAACCCGAAACCTGTGACACCGAGCTCTAGACACTTGGCCATTCACGCCCTACACATTTAATTCGAATGTTAAACATCTATTAAGGTATTCGAAATTATTACTGCTTATGTCGTAATTTTAATATAAAATAAGAGACACCTGATTATTAGAATAGAATATTTCCGTATTTCATAACAGAAGATGACGATTGCGAAAGATGCAAATTCAAAAAAAAATTATACCGACATATTTAGTTTTATAAATATGTCGAAAAAATGAATATTTCATGTGTCACAATTTTTTTCTCCAGTTGATTTGCACTTCGTCTAATACAATTACCTATATGAAGGTTTCTCATTGTTAAGAATCCAACATAAGATATTGATTCATAAAGTGCATTCCTGGCACTTAGTCAACGCTACTCCACTTCGGTACAACCCAGTTACTAATCAACGCTACTCCATTTTGGTACAGCCCAGTTACTAATCAACGCTACTCAATTTCGGTACAGCCCAGTTACTAATCAAAGCTACTCAATTTCGGTTCAGCCTAGTTACTAATCAACGCTACTCAATTTCAGTACAGCCAGTTACTAATCAACGCTACTAAATTTCAATAAAGCCAGTACCTTTCACTCAATGGAAACTCATGAATCCTTAATGCATAATTTATGACACCTTGGAAAGAAAGGAAATGAGACACCTCTTAAATAATTATCTTATTAAAACCCATTATTAACTGAACTTCCAAACCTCAATTTACGAAGTATCAATCCTCAAATTAATTCCCATTTATTAACTAAAAACAAATCATTTTAAAGCTTTAAACTTAACATGAAAATTCTCAACTTGAAGTATATAATATACATCTTTTTTTTATAAAACTGTTATCAAAATAATGCTAAGTACACATGTTAACTCTTGGTATAAGTTTCAATATTTAAAAACATGTTTTAATTCAAATGCATCTTTAATAATGCAAACTTGAATATAAAATTGCAAATTGAAGGCAATAAACCTTTATTTGTCAAAGCATTGTACACTTAAGAGCATTGAACGTATTTTATTTTCATACATTTAAAAATTCAAAGAAATGTCATTAATCGCTTTTAAAAAAAATGATTTTTAAAAGCAAGTTAAAATATTTTAATTACTAATTTCGTTCATATCATAAAAAGCATGAAATATGGTTAAATTTTCATAACTTCAATTATGAATGTAGAGTTAAAATAAAGAAGTCATCTACTGTCGTATTACATAAGTTTTCAATTAAAATATATTTTACTAAATTTCACCTCTCGAAACTATACGACGTTCCACGTAAGGTTTAAAAAAGTTACACGAATCATTCATTTGAATATGAACATCAAGCGTAACTAATTTTTAAATGCTAAAATTTGAATACTAATCTTGAAATTCAGCAAAGTATCTTTCACAACATGCTCTGACGTTTAAAGCATCCTGAAACGCAAGACAATAACATCTATACATATAGTGGATTGCGCTCATTGAAGCATAGTACGCAATCAACACTAAATATCTTTCCTTACTAATGTTAGGTTCAGGAGGATCATTTACAGTGTCCATATTATCTAAACCAACAGTTTCTTTGATTAAAAATTCCATATCTCTAATACCCTTGTCGATACATTCTTTTGATTCTCTCAAATTTTCATCACACTTAATGAATTACTTATAGTTAATCTCTGGAGCTCACGACGTCTTTGGGAACGGAGTCCCACCATTATAATGTCTGTATTTAAGGTACAAATGCTGCTATGAAGATCGGTAATATATTCTCTAATCGTTTCGAGCATATCAGCGAATAGTCGAAAATTTGTATTATAATCCCAATTGTGCTTGCACCAAGTTCCCCGAATAACTTTCATCATTTCTTCTACATATTCCTCCGTGAAAAGCTGAAAATTTAACTTGGATACTGCATTAATTTCTATTGATAGTGTAAAATCACTAAGTTTAAATGTTTCAATAGTACCATGTTGCTTTTCTACTTGGAATGGGATTTCTTTATTTGGGTAGGACTGCTCTTCAAGAACCGACGAAGTACCTTGTACTTTTCCAGCAGCAGGTAAGGATTGTTTTTGAGGAACTGACGAAGTACCTCGCCCTTTTTCAGAAACAGATAATCATTGCTTTCCAGGAATCTTCACTTCTCCAGCATCAGAAAATGATTCCTTTTCGGATTTCGACAAAGCAGATGTCACTTTTCTAGCATCAGAGAAGAATTGCTTTTTTAGAACCCGGCAAAGCACCTTGCACTTTTCTAACAGAGTATGATTGCTTTTTAGAAACCGGCGAAGCACCTTGCACTTTTCTATCAAAATGGATAAATGGTTTTTCAGGATCCGAAGCATGACAGCAAATTTCGATAACATTCATGTGTTCTCCTGGATCAGATGAAGTACTTAGAATTTCTTCATTTTTAGTAGCGTTCTTGAATCCACATTCAGCTGAAATTTCTAATGACAATAAAGAATTCGTAATGTCCATTGCATCAGATTGAATTCATTCTAATGAAATTTTATTCTCGACAGCAAGTCAACTAACTTTAGTTTAAAAAATTCTTTCTGTTCGAATTCACCTTATATAAGAAATAATGGTAATGCTAGAGTTGAGATGTTTGTGCAGAACTCAAAACAATTAACGTGGAAAACATAATATTTGAGTTTTGTCGCACTATTTTGTATCATTGAATCTTTTAAAAGTCCAAAGATTTTTTTTTTATATATATAATTGCAAATATACAGATAAAACCGATGAAATTTGGTGTTAGAGTTACAAGAACAGTTGCATGGTAAAACACCTGTTTTTGTCGTGTAACATTGAAAATTAGCCACCAAAGACAAAAAGAAGGATGGTTCAACTATTTGATAGTTCAACTATTATTATCATTGTATTTTTTAAAAGACCAAAGAACTTTTTTTATATAATTGGAAAGATACAGATAGAAGCTACGGAAATTTTTCATTAGAGAATTTTTAGCTCGATGCAGGGATACTTGTACTGTAAATCACATTTTTTGTCATTTAACTCTAAAAATTAGCAACCAAAATCAAAAAGAAACAAAAACAACTTAAGAGGAAGGAGGGTTCAACTACACAGGCCATCACTAACGACAATCAATATAGCACCAGGAAGCAGGGCAACGGGCGTACCGGTTACGGAGTTCCTATGTGGTTTTAAGAACCACGAAACCCTCCACTTTGTAAAGTTAATTCAAAAATCAGCACTACATTGGCTCAACAACTCCATGGTGGGCCAAAGCCGTTTACCTATTGGCAGATTTCGAGATGGAAATGTTCTCTTTTTAAGGGCTGGAACCATCAACTCTATGCCCAACGCTCTACAGTCATATTAGACGACCACTACACCACACTTCTGTGGCTAGAGCTGAGTTGCCCCTTTTCAGATTGGGAAGGATGTGCATAAGAATTTTGATTGGGCTTTGTGACGTCCTACGGTCATATGAGACATGGACCTAGGGCTTAAAATAGATTCCGAACCACTACAAACATCCAAGGCCCCACCGAGGCTCGAACCCGAAACCTGTGACACCAAGCTCCAGACACTTCGCCATTCACGCCCTACGCATTTAATTCGAATGTTAAACATCTATTAAGGAATTCGAAGTTATTACTGCTTATGTCGTAATTTTATTATAAAATAAGAGGCATCTGATTATTAGAATATTTCTGTATTTCAAAACGGAAGATCAAGCTTACGCAAGATGCAACTTCAAAAAAAATTATACCAACATATTTAGAACAAATGAATATTTCATGTGTCACAATTTTTTTCTCGAGTTGATTGTACACTTCGTCAAACACAATTACACATATGAAGGTTTCTCATTGTTAAGAAGCCAACATAAGATATTGATTCATAAAGTGCATTCCTGGCACTTTTCCCACCCTAGAAAGGCGGTCAAAAAGAATACAAGAACAGTGACTAGCATGGTTACGATTGATGACTAAAATGTAGATTTTTTTTTTAAATGGAAGAATGAAGCGAAAAGCTAACAAGACATTTAATACAGACGCTTTAGTAAAAGATCTGACGCCGATATTCGAAATTTTCCTTAGAAACGTAATTAAAATACTTAACTTCGGTACAGCCCAGTTACTAATCAACGCTACTCAACTTCGGTACAGCCCAGTTACTAATCAACGCTACTAATCAACGCTACTTTCGGTACAGCCCAGTTACTAATCAACGCTACTCAACTTTGGTACAGCCAGTACCTTTCACTCTATGGAAACTCATGTATCCTTAATGCATAATTTATGACACCTTATAAATAAAGGGAATTAGACACCCCTTAAATAAACATCTTACTAAAACCCATTTTTAACTAAACTTCCAAACCTTAATTTGCGAAGTATCAATCCTCAAATTAATTCCCACTTATTAACTAAAAACCAATCGATTTAAAGCTTATAACTTAACATTCTCAACTTGAAGCATATAATATACATATTTTTTTTATAAAACTATTATCGAAATAATGCTATGTACACATGTTAACTCTTGACATAAGTTTCAATATTTAATAACATGTTTTACTTCAAATGCATCTTTGACAATGCAAATTTGAATATTTAATAGCAAATTGAAGGCAATAAACTTTTATTTGTCAAAAAAAAGTACACTTAAGAACATTAACACTTAAGAATATCATGCATTTAAAAATTCAAAGAAATGTCAATCGCTTTTGAAAAATTGAAGTTTAAAAGCAAGTTAAAATATTTTAATTATAAATTTCGTTCATATCATAAAAAGCATAAAATATGGTTAAAGTTGTCATAACTTCAATTGAAGAATGTAGAGCTAAAATAAAGAAGTCATCTGCTGTCGTATTACACAAGTTTTCAATTAAAAATGTATTTTACTAAATTTCAACTCTCCGAACTATACGACGTTCGACGCAAGGCTTAAAATAGTTACACGAATCATTCAATTGAATATGAACATCAAACGTAACTAATTTTTAAATACTAAAATTAGAATACTAATATTAAAATTCAGCAAAGTATCTTTCACAACATGCTCTAACGTTGAAAGCATCCTCAAAAGCAAGACAATAAAATTTATACATATGGTAGATCGCTCTCATTGTAGCACGGTACCCAATTAGCACTAAATATTTTTCCTTACTAACGCCAGGTTCAGGAGGATCGTTTACAGAGTCCAAATTATGTAAACCATCAGTTTTTTTGATTAAAAAATCCATATGTCTACTACCCAAGTCGATACATTCTTTTGATTTTCTCAAATGTTTCGTCACACTTAATGAATTACTTATAGTTAATCTCTGGAGTTTACGACGTCTTTGGGAACGGAGTCCCACCATTACAAGGTCTTTAACTAAGGTACAAACGCTGCTGTGAAGATCGGTAATATATTCTCCAATTGTTTCGAGAATATTAGCGAATAGTCGATAATTTGTATGATAATCGCAATTGTCCTCGCGCCAACTTCCACGAATAACCTTCATCATTTCTTCTAAATATTCCGCCGTGAAAAGCTGAAAGTTTAACTTTGATACTGCATTAATTTCTATTGATCGTGTAAAATCATCAAGTTTAAACGTTTCAATAGTACCATCATTCTTTTGTACTTGGGGTACGATTTCTTTATTTGGGTAGGATTGCTCTTCAGGAACCAACGAAGTATCTTGCACTTTTCCAGCAGCAGGCATGGATTGTTTTTCAGGTACCGACGAAGCACCGCGCACTTTTCCAGCAGCAGCTAAGGATTCTTTTTGAGGAACCGACGAAGCACCGCGCACTTTTCCAGCAGTAGGCATGGATTGTTTTTCAGGTACCGACGAAGCACCTTGCACTTTTCCAGCAGCAGCTAAGGATTCTTTTTGAGGAACCGACGAAGCACCGCGCACTTTTCCAGCAGCAGGTAAGGATTGTTTTTGAGGAACCGACGAAGCACCTTGTACTTTTCCAGCAGCAGGTAAGGATTGTTTTCGAGGAATCTTCACTTTTCCTGCATCAGAGAATGATTGCTTTTCAGATTCAGACAAAGCAGCATTCACTTTTCTAGCAACAGAGAAGAATTGCTTTTCAGATTCAGACAAAGCAGCTTTCACTTTTCTAGCAACAGAGAAGAATTGCTTTTTAGTACCCGGCAAAGCACCTTGCACTTTTCTAACAGAGTACGATTGCTTTTTAGAAACCGTCGAAGCACCTTGCACTTTTCTATCAAAATGGATGAAGGGTTTTTCAGGATCCGAAGCATGACAGCAAATTTCAATAACATTCATGCGTTCTCCTAGATCAGATGAAGTACTTAGAATTTCTTCATTTTTAGTAGCGTTCTTGAATCCACATTCAGCTGAAAGTTTTAAGGACAATAAAGAATTCGTAATGTCCATTGCTTCGTCCGTTGCATCAGATTGAATTTTTTCTAATGAAATTTTATTCTCGACAGCAAGGCAATTCCTTCTGTCCCAAATCACCTTTTATAAGAAATAATGGTAATGCTAGAGTTGAGATGTTTGTGCAGAACTCAAAACAATTAACGTGGAAAACATAATATTTGAGTTTTGTCGCACTATTTTTTATCATTGAATCTTTAGAAGTCCAAAGATTTGTTTTTTATATAATTGCAAAGATACAGATAAAACCGATGAAATTTGGTGTTAGAGTTACAAGAACACTTGCATGGTAAGCCACCTTTTTTCGTCGCTTAACATTGAAAATTAGGCACCAAAGACAAAAAGAAGGATGGTTCAACTGCTTGATAGTTCAACTACTATTATCATTGAATCTTTTAAAAGTAGAAATTTTTTTTTTATAACTGCAAAGATACAGATAGATGCTGAGGAAAATTTTCATTAGAGAATTTTAAGCTTGATACCACGAAATCCTCCACATCCTAAAGTTAATTAAAAAAATCAGCACAAAATGAAGTTGCATAAATTATGAGATTCTACATTGGCGCAACAACCCTATGGTGGGCCAAACGCCGTTTACCTATTGGCGGATTTCGAGATGGAAATGTTCTCTTGTTAAGGTGTAGAACTGTCAGCTCTACGCCCAACGCTCTACAGCCATATTAGACCACCACTACTACTACTACACCACACCACATCACCGTGCCTAGAGCTGGTACAGTTTGGGAAGGAGTGGGTGAGAGAAGTCTGACTGGGACTTGTAACGCTCTACGTTCTACTGCTCATGTAAGACCGAGACCTAAGGCTTAAAGTAGATTCCGAAAGTGGAACAAATATCCATGGCACCACCGAGACTCGAATCCAAAACCTATGGTAACGAGCGCCAGGAAGCAATGTTTGGAAGAAAAAAAAAAAAGCATGAACTGGCAGATAGAAAACGAAATTATTATTAAAGTAAATGTTTGTTTGCTTTTTTTTATCTAAATAAGATAAATTAATTCTTTAATGAACTGCCGCTTATGTTCGAAACTTATAACATTTTTGGGTATTTATTTGTTAATATTTTTCCACTTTTTTGCTATGTTGAAATGCTGTTACATTCTATCGCAATCTCAATGACCAGTGTAAAGCTTTTAAATGAAAACAATAGACAATTGGTAACTATACAAGAATCGATTATTGTGCCAGTGGCAAAAACAGTTATATTTATTCCAATTTGTAATTCCTTTTAATACAAGGATTAACAATAACGCCTTCTGATAATCTAGGGGCAATAAAAATAAGGTTTTTATTTAAATAAAAATAGCTAATAATAAATATTTTCTTAATATTTTGGGTATGCGCCAGATAGTGGGCTAGAGCTCTGACCTTTGGTACCATAGGCTTCAGGTTCGAATTCTGGTGGTGGCATGGATGTTTGTGAGTGGTTTTTAAACCACTTTATACTATTAGGTCACGGTCTAATTAGCCGAAAGTGTACACAAAATGACCGCAGAGCGACAAACCAAACTTATACAACTTCAATAAATCTTCAATTCAAAACCAATAAATCTATCAAAAATGCAAAAAAAGGGTTTACTATACATCAAATAACCGCCTATCTTAGAGACGTGAACACATTTGCAGTGGTTTGGTTTGTCGCTGTCATGCGTTTGCACACTTTAGGCTAATTAGACTGAGACCTATAGTACAACGTGGATTCCGAACCACTTTAATACTTTTTATACAGTTTGTTAAAGATGTGGGTGAGAAGTATGACTGGGCTCTGTGACGCTCTACAGTCATATGAGACCGGGACCTACGGCGTAAAGTGGATTCTAAACCACTACAAACATCCATGGAACCGCCGAGACTCGAACCCGAAGCCCGTGTCACCGAGCGCCAGGTGTTTGTGAGTGGTTTGGAAACCACGTTATACTGTAGGTCCCGGTCTAATTAGCCTAAAGTGTGCAAAAAAAAATTGACCGTAGAGCGATAAATCAAACCAGACCTCTTTTATGCACCAGACAAAAATTAAATTTAAAGAAAAAAATTTGATACCAAAATTCTTGAAAAGTAAAATGTTAAAAGTTCTTGAAAGACTTTCAATGAGACCGGTCCTTTATTCAGCTCAGTTGAAACGTGGGTGTGCGGTTGCTTTTTTTATTCCCTTTGCTTTTGCCTTAAGGCTCGTTCCCACCGAGGCGTGAGGCGGCGACGCGTCACGCGGCAGGGAAGAAAATTCTTTAGACCCGTTCATACCGAAGCTTTAGAAATCGCTTTACGCCTAGTGAAGTTCCAGTTACTTCTACTAAATGGCAGATCTACTATTGGCTCAATCCAAGTCACATGACGCGCAAGCATTTAAGAGTTGAAAGTTGGGCGACTCGAAGCGGTGGATTTCAGGCGAACGCAGTGAGGCTAGTGATTGGTCAACGCTTCACGTTTCAACGCCTCACGCCTCGGTGGGAATGAGCCTTTATAGTTTTTGAATTTTACTATATACGGGCTATTTTTGCACAGTTGACGAAGACGACCAGGTTAACTTTCGTCCAGGCCTGGATGGCAGAGTGGCTAGCACTCTAACGCTAGGTACCACAGGTTTCGGGTTCGAGTTCCGGCGGTGCCATGAATGTTTGTAGTGGTTCGGAATCCACCTTAAACCATATGTCCTGGTCTAACAAGATCGTAGAGCGTTGTGGAGAGTGACATATTAAAATAGGGAAAACGAACTGTTCCTACATAGTGATTATTGGATTATAGTCCTTGTTACTGCACATCCTCATGTACCCCTTCGATTCAAGATTCAAGTTTGCGATGCAATTGTTAGTAAATAAACTCCGCCCTTTTTCCTTTCCTTTCTTATTCATGATCAGATTTGTATCGTAACGGGCTATTTATTTTTTTTTTTTTTACTGTCATATTTAAGTTTAATTAAATTTTAAATAATTTTTTATTGTTGATTATTTTTAAATTTTGAATTTGATTTTACTAATCCTAATTATTTCTTTTTTATTCTCTTTACAGAGCATGTGCTCTATAAAATTTTCTTCTTTTTAAATTTTAATTGATTTCTATAATCATGTAACTTTTAAAATAAAAATTATGATATAGAGGTACAGAATATTACCCTAGGTACTCCAAATAAACATCAGCCGTTACGTTACGACCAGGTTAGTCTCCCTCATAAAATATACTTTATTTTGATTAGTGAAACTTATTGTTATGCATTTTTTGTCTAGTTTTTTTTTTTTTTATTATTATTTTGCAGCTTCTTTTTCTTCCTTTATTTTTTGTTTTAAATTTTTGATTTCAAGTTATCTCTTTTTTTTAATTGTTTCGTCTACATAAAAGTTTTATCACCTCCTTCTTATTTCTTGCTTTATTAACTTTTACATTTTTTTTTTTTCTTTTACATCTGTTTTTAACTACATTGCTATTATGTCTTTGTTTATTTATTTATTTTTTCAGCTTTCTCTAGAATCTTTTAAGTTTTTATTCCTATTTTCTTTTTTTACCACTGTCTTGGAGCAAGATTTTTTATTTTATTTGGTCAATTTCTTCTCAATGTAACTTTCGATTTTTCTCTTGAAATAAAAAAATGTTTATTTTTGCGACTTTTTAGATTTTTCATGCAACAGCTATTTATTTTTTAATTTTTTTGCTCCTCACCATTCCATTAAGTGGCTTGCTCTCTGAATTTGTTATCCCAGGCTTCACGTTCGAATCCTGACGGTGGCATGGATGCTTGTGTGGGGTTCGGAATCCCCTTTAAACTGTATGTCCCGGTCTGTTTCAGATATTATTCTAAGTTTTGTAAAACAAAGGAAAAATGGATACTTTGTAGCAAAATCCCTACGACTTTGTATCCGAAATTGCTTGATTGGTTTGGTTCGTCGCTCTATGGTCATTTTTTGCACACTTTGGGCTAATTAGACCGGGACCTACAGCTTGGCCTAACGTGGACTCAGAACCACTAAAAAACATCCATGCCACCGCCAGAATTCGAACTTGAAGCCTATAGTGCCAAAAAGGCCAGAGCGTTAGCCCACTGCCTGGTGGATAGCCAAAAACATTAAGAAAATTTTATTAGCTATTTTTTAATTAAATAAAACCCTTATTTTTTTATTAACCCTAGATTATCAGAACTTGTCAGCGATTATATATCCTGCTTCAATCTTGAAACTGTTGACCACCGGATCCCTGCGTAGAGGTGACAGTACCGTGTAACCAATCAGCCTTTGCTTGACAGAAGCCCACTGACATTGACTTCGGTGCAATGGCTTCAGGTGCTTCTCTTAAAGCAACGGGAGATTGTCCATAGTTATCCAGGATACAACTTCATTCCTCACTCCCGTACCTAGCGCTATGTGGCCCCTACCAATTAAAAAGAGGAGACTGAACCTCGGTGGTCCTCATGCAGGTCACTAACAGCAGACGGAGGGTCGTTGGGGGTGGTCAGTGCCTTCTGGGAGGATTTTATGAGGTAACTGCCCCGCATTGGAGTGTCACGTGGGTTTGGTTTGGTTTGTCGCTCCACGGTCATCTTGTGCACACTTTATGGTAAACAGACGGGGACCTACAATTCAAGTGGATTCCGAACCGCGAACAAACAACCATACCACCGCCAGTATTCGAACCTGAAGCCTGCGATACCAAAGACCAGAGCGCTAGCTAACTGACCATCAGGCCGCCCAGAATTGCTTAAGATTCAGAATGACTCTATTGAATCTGATCCGAAGAAATCGTTTGAAATTACTCCACTCTTATTGTAGATTATTACGAAGATCCACTAGCTCCTTCATTGTAAAATGTTGAAACATAGCGGTGGTCTCATGCCCTTTCAGTTAATAAGCAAAATAGATAATTAAATGCCCTTTTTTTTATAAAAAGAATTATTTATTTAATAAAATTATATAATGAAAAATAACAACAATTTCAAAAATGTAGATGTTGATGAAATCAGTTGCATGCAATAAAACAGAATGAGCAAAGGTCAAATTAGGAGAAAAAATATCTTAGGAGAAAAGCGAACTTTTTTTCATCTAGGCAGTTGTAAGGAATTAATTTAAAATATTTAGAACAGTGCGAGGTCTTTTGCTATGTTTACGGGAAGAAAACCAGAGAAAGCAGGATCATAATCGTAATTTTGTAGGATATTTAAAACGGGGTTATTGATGTTTCGCATATCATTATAGAATTGAGTAGAAATTTTGTGAACAAATTGTCTTAAACTTGAAATCGAGAGAGCTCGTCTAACATCGTCATTACGAAAGTACCAGGGTGAATTCGTTAACATTCTGAGAGTTTTGTTCTCAAGCCTTTGAGTAATTTCAAAATTTGTACGTGCAACAGAACCCCAAACTGGGCTTGGATAAGCTAATTTTGAAATTACTTTGTCCCATCATTGTTCGGAACAAATATTACTTCAAACATTACAAGTTGAGTTGAAAAGACAGGCCAATGAGCAAAGAGTACTATTATTCATTGATAGCGGCGAGCAACATTCCTATATTTTAAAAATAAAAGTTAAGGAACCAGGTACAAAGCTTATCGAAAAGCGAGTTTTAATACATTCCTAATTTGTAGGTTTGGTTTGGTTCGTCATTCTACGGTCATTTTATGCACGCTTTAAGCTAATTAGACCGGGATCTACAGTTTAACATGGATTCCGAACCACTAAGAAACATCCATGCCTTGCCAAGATTCGAATCTGAAACCTGTGGTACCAAAGACCAGAGCGCTAGCCAATTGGATGTCAGACAGCCTATTTCTAGGATTTAAAATTGACAAAAAGGAGCATCATATTTATATCAGACCTTGCATCTTGAAAGAATGAATGCTGATTGATGGCCAATTGACTTGCGCTCTGGCTTATGGTACCACAGGCTTCAAGTTCGAACCCAGGCGATGGCATGAATCCTTGTTAGTGGTTCAGAATTCACGTTAAACTGTAGATCCCGGTCTAATTAGCATAAAGTGTGCACAAAAGGACCGTAGAGCGACAAACCAAACTAAACTGGAAGAATGAATTTTCTTGGGATATACAGGTTTTGGATCCAGAAACTATTTGCGGTGAAATTCCACGATTCGGAAGATTTTAGGAAAATCTATCAAAAAGTTGAGAAGCAAAACTTGCATGTCAAATATTTTTGTTTATTTTCGCAATGGTATAAATTTTGCATCCCTTCCACTTTGTTAGGGGGCAATAGTTTCCCTCTGCACACCGACGAAAATCGATAAATTTGCGCCGACAAACAACGCAGTTTTTCTGCATTGGGAAATTTGCTACATGTTTTTTTGCCCCCAATTTTCAAGATCAATATTTTGAATTTTTGAGAGGAATTTATTTTTATTTAATTAAATTATGGTAATATATTGATGGTTTAAAGTAGTCAAAAATTTTTTTTTTTAAATTTCTTTTTTTAATGGAGGTAAATGTAAACATCTCAGCATTTCTCATCGGAATTTTTTTTTACATATATATTACTTATAATATTTGGTAAACAAAATTATGGAATAAAATCTTGCTCATATTACTGAAATATTGTCAAAATTTAAATCTTTTGACTGTATTTAAATTGTGCCCGATTAGCTAATGCACTTAAATTCGGTATTTCTTTTTAGATTCTGATCTGAAAAGAGTAGTTTTAAGTAGACAAGATTTTTTACATCAAGGTACAATAAAAAAAATGACGATTAACTTATTTTTAAGAGCAAAAAAAGAATTTGTTTGTTGAAAGTTATGGGCTATCTTCATCAAAAACTTTTTTTGTAAAATTTAAAATCAAATGGAATTGTTGTAAAAGAATAAAAAATGTATGGGTTGAATCTAAAGATTTCAGTTGTTTGTTAGGAACGAACTTTCCGTTGTGAAAGGTCCACCAAAGCCATCACTGTTTGCCTAGTTTGGTTTGTCGCTCTATGGTCAATTTTTGCACACATTAGGCTAATTAGACCGGGATCTACAGTTTAACGTGAATTCCGAACCGCTAACAAACATTCATGCCACCTCCAGGATTCTTTGAACCTGAAGCCTGTGGTGCGAAAGGTCAGAAGGCAAGGCCCAGGCAAGCCAATTGGCCATCAGACCATCAATGTTTGCATGGATTTAATCATATTAAGAGGTTTAAAAAATAAACTATAAGAAAAGTAACTCTGAATTCTGACTTTTATTTTGTAACATAAATGAGTTTAAGAGCTTCTGGTGAAGTTATTGGAAGAATGCTCACTTTTATTATCGTTATATCTAATGGCTAACGGCTTTTATACACAACGATCGGCCTAAGAGCCGATTAAAAACTATGCATGGTATGAGATGTACTCGAGGTATGCCTCTAACATGTATTTATTACGGAATGGAGCAGAAATAGCTCCATTTCCAATTAAACCTATTGGATTACTATCACAAGAGGCAACAAGAATCTCAACAGATATCATGATTTTTTTTAGAAAGTGTTTCGAGAAAGAAATATAAGAAAATATCATTCACACTCTCCTGATATTTCTGAACTATATATATAACAAACTTGAGAAAAACTTACTGAAAAAAAATTGCCTTGAACCTGAAAGAGATTCGGAGACTTTTAAAAATACCTGTGTTTTCAATTATGAAAGTGAATCAAATTCAAAAATTGATTCAGAAATATCAAAGTTTGGCAGCTAAATATTGGCTGTACATATTACTTTCAGATAATACTTTTAAATTCGTTTTTATTTTGAAATTTCGGTAACAAGATTTGCATTTTTAAGCAAAAAAACTTTTATTATAATTTTTTATTTGCACTGTAGAAGATGGCATTCACTTCAATAGCATTTAATTCGTACTCCGCCAATTTGTAATCTACATTAAAACAGGTTTCATTGGAAAATGATATTATATTAAGTGCTACACGCGGGGCGTTAATAAGTCCATTGTAAAAGAGAAACGTTGCGTAAAGGAATTCATGCATTGTATCCACAAGTCTGAGCGAAAATTCACATGAATTGCAGAAGTTGACAGAGAGTTTTTGCATACCGTACGTTAGTTACCGAGTTAGTTAGTCCTATGAGCATGCGCGCTAGAGAAAAAGCTAACGGACGTCCTACGGTAACTAACGGTACATCGCATAAACTCTCTATTTTTATCTTTTTCCAATTCATGTAGAAGCTGAGATTTTTACACCTCGTCCGCAATTCAGCTGAATTTTTACACCTGTCCGCAAGCTGACATTTTTACACCTCGTCCGCAATTCATGTGGAAGCTGACATTTTACACCTCGTCCGCAATTCATGTGGAAGCTGACATTTTTACACCTCGTCCGCAATTCATGTGGAAGCTGACATTTTTACATCTAGCACATTTTTACATCGTAGGCCTGTTCCTATGGAAACTGACAAGATGAAGTTGCGCGATTCATTTCTAAGAATAGAAATGAATCGCGTTAATGAAGCTCCCGTAATGAAGCTCCTAATGAAGCTCCCGTTATCCCGAATTGATGTTTAATTTTATGCTCACCTGCTTTGTTTACGGCTTGTCTGGTTCTCGTATGTCCATTGCTTCCACATTTGCATCACTGGCATGACACTTGCGCGCTGTAATTTCGTAAAAAGAAAATGCCATTCCTCAAGACGATGTTTCGTCTCCATTATAAATTCGTAACTTGCTGATATGCCAATGCGTACTAGTACTGTGAAGTTCGACGAATAGTTTAAAGTTAGGAGACAACAGTTAAATTTTCACTTATACATTGAAATTTATAGATATATCGTTCAAAGAGCAATGCTCCTCTTATATATACGCTATCACTCTGAAAATCGAATCATTTATATACCATACTGTAAATTTTTTTCCCATTTACTGAAGGTTTAGTTTAAGCACACTATTTCCTCAAAAAGTATTGCAGCTTTCACCAATATAAACATACAGGAAATATGTTACAGAAATATGCCACAAATTTGTTACAGGAGGAGTAAGGTTCGAATCCGCTGATGGCATTGCTTTCAGAATCGATTGGGATTGAGTAAAGCATCTAGGATCGATAGTCAAGTTGACTGGTGGGAGTTTTTCCGGTTTTTCTCCCATATGACACTCCAGTGCGAGGCAGTTACCTCATAAAGCCCAAAAGGCACTTTCCTCCCCCCACACACAATCATCCGTCTGTTGTTCGTGGTCTACATGAGGCCCACCGAGGTTCAATCCCCCTTTTAATTGGTAGGGCAACATAGCCCTAGCTACGGGAGTAATGTGTGAAGTTGGGCCATGGATAACTATGGACAGCCTTCGTTGCCTTAAGGGGAAGCACCTCAAGGCATTACACCAAAGACAATGTATGTGAGTTTCTGTCAAGCAAAGGCCGATTGGTTACACTGTACTGGCACCTCTACGCATGGATACGGTTTGTCAGCAGTTTCAAGATTGAAACCGGATTTATCGCTGAATGTCAAGTTTTACTGATCTACTGGCATCCATGATAATCGGCTATGACATCAGGCAAACACTTTTGACGTTGTTGAGTTATAGGCAGACGTCTTAAAGATTACTGTGATCATAACCCTTCTCAACCAAGTGCCACGATGGAAGATACCAATTTTAATATGGAAAAAGTCTGCAACACACAAGGTGGTCAGTCATATTGTTTTACAGTTCGGTCCAGTCGCCCAATCACCCCATAACTGCCTGGCATTCGTGCATCTTGACCTCCAAAGTCTTCATTTTATCAATAATTCATTTGTTGGAACTTACGTTTCCAGCGCTTTTTCCAAATGACTTCCTTACTGTTAAAGTGGGGACATATTGCTAATTTGACCAACTAGCTTCATGTATCTAGATTATTTGACCACGTTCGAAGTCATCTCACTTGCTGTACTTTCATCAAAAACATCTTATCGGCATTTTAGATTGTGTCTCAGAAAAAGTGCTTTTTTTTGTCTTCATACTATTTTTGCAAAAAATACGAGCACGAATTTTGTATACAAATTCTCGAGGCACCCTATAATTACATTTTCATGTCCAATGAATGTTGACTTCGATAATGTAGAAGCGACCTGATGGCCAATAGCTACAGCTCTGCCCTTTGGTAGCACAGGCTCCAGGTTCAAATTCTGGTTGTGGAATGGGTGTTTTTAGTGGTTCGGAATCCACTTTAAACTATAGATCCCGGTCTGTTTAGCCCTAGTGTGCACAAGATGACTGTAGAGAAACAAACCAATCGACCATGGAGAGCACTTCTGCGGCACAACGGACATTGTATGAAACTTAACAATTACACAAAATATTTTAAGTGGTTTACACTCCTCTAATAATCAATATATTCATTTTATGATAAAAAAAATTTTGATTGAAAATTAACATTTTGATTGAAAATTAACATTTTGATTGAAAATTAACATTTTGATTGAAAATTAACATTTTGATTGAAAATTAACATTTTGATTGAAAATTAACATTTTGATTGAAAATTAACATTTTGATTGAAAATTAACATTTTGATTGAAAATTAACATTTTGATTGAAAATTAACATTTTGATTGAAAATTAACATTTTGATTGAAAATTAACATTTTGATTGAAAATTAACATTTTGATTGAAATCAAAAACAAATCTTAGATTAACCCATGTAGAATGAAGTACCAAAGACATCCAAACCTACGTGGGACAGTGGCACAACGGATAACGCGCCTGACTACGGATCAGGAGCTTCACTGTTCAAATCCTGGCTGCCTCGATATATTCGCATTTAGCCTTTGCTTTACTCATAATTAAATTATTGTAAGAACTATAGTTGCAGTCCTCCGTACCGGGACATCATTTAAATATTATAGTTTAAAAACACGGTTTTAGAGTTGAGCAAATTAAAAAAGTAGAAAATAATTGTTAACATAAGAATAAAATTACTGACGGAAAAATTAATGTCACTGTTCTAAAAGCGTGGGGTGCTTTGTATGACATTTTAAAACCTCTGCATTTCGGAATGAAACTAGTGAAAAATTATAACGTTTGATATCGAGCACTGCAAGCTTTTAGAACAGTGACATTAATTTTCTCGTCAGTAATTTTATTCTTATGTTAACAATTATTTTTACTTTTAGTTTGATTAACTGTGATTAAAAAGCGGGTGTTTAGTTTTAAACTATAATTTATATCTTTAATTTTCATTTCTTTGTAAATAGAGATCTATATATATAAATAATGCTTGTAAATAAAATTTAAAGTGTTTCTACGAATCTAAAAGTCAACCTTATCTTGAAGCCGTTATAGGTCTAATGTAGGCCGAGATATTACAATATAGTTAAAAAGAAATTTTCTGATCTTAGGAATTCCTAGCAATATGGAATGCACTTTAAATTGATCGTTTTGAAGCGACAGGTTTCTATAGCTTCGACTACTGTGTCCAAAAAGTAAGACCAATTATTTATTTTTTACTTATGCCAACTTTTTTTACAATCCTCAATGCATGCTAAAAAGTCATCGGCAGGGATGGCATTCAACGCTAGCTCCGATTCACGTCGAATCTCTTCAATTGACTCAAAACGGTGTCCCCCAGTGTCGTTTTAGTTTAAGAATAGCCTGAAGTCGTACGGTGGTTGTGGGATGATATGGGTTTCACTTTTAGCGAAAATGTCACGAATAATTAATGGAGACTGAGCTGGCGCATTCAGTGTTTTCAGTACCAATCTCGATTTGAACGTTTGATACCCAAAATGGAATTAATCTATCCTTTTGAAATCCCAACATCAGCAGCAAGGTCTCTAATTGTAAATCGACGGTTTGCAAGCACCAAATCTTTAATTTTTGGACGCGAGATTCGTCGGTTGAGGTTGATGATCGATCAAGAGGGCACTTCGTCTGCAACGCTTTCTCTGCCTTCTTTGAACTGCTTATACCACTTGTAAACATTTTTTTTCCCATATAGGAAAGCTCCCAAACGTTTCTGAACATTCTATACATTTACTCAAACAAAATGTAATGCAAGTTCTTTGCTCAATTCATTTAGACATTTCAAAAATCTCCGGAATCAGTTGCCCAGCAG